>QKQZ01024640.1:0-10223 GCA_003595255.1 Solenopsis fugax | reverse complement strand
TAATATATATTATATATATCTTGTATATTTATATATATTATATACACATATATATATTAAATATATATACATATATATCGCACATTGTCTATATTTATAGAGCGTACTGATTTTTGCCGTTCAACAAGGTATTATTTACGAGGACGTTCAGAATTTATCACAGAAAATCCTGAATCTCCCGCCATTTAATCTCTCTACACCTAACAAATCATATCCTGTACAACTTCAACTGCGGAAATTATCAAAAAGGTCATTGAGGTAAGGTGCGACATATCCCGTTTTTACGTTTCCTCTTTTTTTTAGATGATTTTTTTCGGAGAACTGTTCTCGCTTTTCTCTTTAGGTATTTATTTGTCATAGCGAATCTATCTATTTTAAGCATTGCTTTCGAGCTATCTAATCACAACACAGACTCATTACGACTCTTGAAATTTAATGTATCTTAAGCACCGATTGCCGTAAATCTCAATGCGATATAAAAACATTTATGGTACAAGTGTCAGTGGGCTTCGTATTCCTATTTGTCCGTTGGTTGATTTACATATTATTAGATACTGTTAGAAAATTTGTTTTCGTTCGGTAACTTATTATAAATTCGAGTATAACAAACTTCAACATCTGAGTTGCAATATAGAATCGTCTCGTGTATATCTCATTAAATCGTATCTGCAAATGTTCTTGTATTGCAGGTGTATAAAAATATACAAATCATTCGAAAGGCCGCACGAATAAAATGATTCTTAGCAGATCGAATGGCTTGTGAAACGTTAGACTTTTCTCAGCTACTCGAAAGTATCTTATATTTCTCATATATTTACAACTAATACAACAAGAATTCAAATCTAAATTTCACAGTGAGACTCGTTACTTTTCCAGAAAATACATTGTAAGAATTCTCTTGGTCGTCTAATACCTTTTTTGGCCAAGCTCTTTTGACAACAGTCGCAGTCATGCAGACGAAATTGCTTTGCCGCTGCTTTATATTTACGCATTAAAATTTTCGTACAAAAAAGATATCGCAATTAAAATGTTAAAGATGACGG
Source organism: Solenopsis fugax (assembly GCA_003595255.1). Classification (NCBI taxonomy): domain Eukaryota; kingdom Metazoa; phylum Arthropoda; class Insecta; order Hymenoptera; family Formicidae; genus Solenopsis; species Solenopsis fugax. Next base: position 9,180 of record QKQZ01024640.1, on the reverse strand, counting down.
TTATATTGAGAATTATACATGTAGCTTCATTTATCGGAGACCACATAAAAAGACAATTAAAATTAGATATTAGAACGTCTTAAAACAAATTAGTAATAGTAAATCAATAAAGATCCGTCAACAAAGAAAATTACGCTTGTCCAGTATATAATATAATAAATGACATAATTCACAGATAAATTATTCTCTAAATCTTAAAGTCTCCGTTCATGTATTCTCTTTTGTATGAAAGAGTATAAAAAGCCGCAAATATATCAAATATACCTTGTAAACAGATTTAGTATTTCCATATTCTGCTATCGTGATTACAGAAAAGCAACATGCATAATTCTTTAGATTTCTTTCTTTTTACAGCATATATCATTATTATTTTTTATTAAAAGTCATATTTTTTTTTCCTTTGTAACATCTGGATGGTACAGGGATTATGGTTGCATTTTAATGGTCTGCCTTCAGGTACTATACTACACTTACGATTGGTAGTTTCATGATGACAAAAATGTGGTTGATGATAATAAGAAAGAAATTATTAGCTTCTATTTTTGTTCGTCATCTAGTCTTACAATACATAAATAATAAAAAGATCGCATTTTAAAGATTTAAAATATTTTGGCCAAATGAAAGTAGAATCCTCTATAGAAATAAAGCCTATATTATAATTAGTGCGAATGGCATAAGCGCAGCGACCATCGGGGCAAAACGGCAAAAATCAATGACGATTGGCGTTGGAAACACGTGTGTATGCGAGTACGCGTGTATTGTTTATTATAAAGTACCTAGGTTCTTTGTATGATTATACCATTCTCGATTTTACGTGTATGCTGCTTTTTTAACTTTCTTATTACTGCGTTTTTTTTATGTATAAATATGTATTGTTGTTAAGCCGCGCAAACCTCGTTTGTTTAGAGTCCTTGTTTAACAACAAACTGACGTTTGCAACATTCTTGTCTTCCATTAAAGTAAATAAAAGATTTAAGTTTTACAATATCTGTGTTTGTATGTGTTTTATCTCCTCACACTTAAAAGCTAAATCCTAAAGCTGCACTCTTATCATTCACCTAAGTGTATTGTACAAATAACTAGCAGTCGACGCGACTGTTTGCTCGCAAGTACTTGCTAAACCGTTTACATTCGTGTGACATCGTGTATAAAACTCTATTGGAGTACATGCTTACATTGGTAATTCTTACTTCCTCTTTCTTTTTTTTACGCGGTAATAATAGTAATTATCACTTTTAGCTCTCTAGGCCACACAGTTTGGTTGCCGAAAGTTTTCCGCTCAGCCGTTTCTACTAAAAAACCTGCTAAGAGTGTCTGTGGAAATCGGGCAGGACCCGAGAGGCCAGCTGGGTTCATCCTCACTAGACCATTACTGTCTGTCCGTGCTCGAAGCTTTCGTCAACATCTTCCGTGTTAGACACATATAGCCACTCTCAACATAGGGCCAGTCAGCTTGATAAAAAATACGAAAAATTCAGCAACGCAACAGAAATTAGAGGTTCCCCCTCTTTTTTCTCCCATCGCATTCTTCTCTACTCGTTGGATTTCTCATACAGTCGTTAACGCCGCCGAGCTTAGGGTTCTTTTTCGTTTCTATGATCTCTTGATACACAGAGTTTTGGGCTTTGTGATTTGCGGTTATTTCTTTGGATTTTCCGGGAAATTTCATTTGCATTTTTCAGAATTGTTCAGCCAAACCAACATGTCCGAAAAATTTCTTGAATTCACTGCCGAAGTTGAGGCTAATCGCGAGACACCGTGTTTTTTCTTCTTATTTCTTTTTAGCTCTGTGATGAGAAAGCAGCATCGGGGAACGACTTTCAAGATGTTCAACATGCCATTTATCCATTCTTCTGTCGTTTTCTCCTCAATGCCACATTACGTGTAGCATAACATCCATTCTCAAGGCATGCCATCTCTATAAATCAGCTACTCATCTTTTTCACGGTCTTGCGTTCGCGACAAGCTGTATCCACTGTCAGTTGTCCCTTCTTGCCACTTAGCGGATAGCGACTGGGCTCTGTTGGACGCATACCCCGACCATCGGGCTATCTTCTCTCTCTGGATCTCGCTGGTTACCGGACGACACCGTTGATGGCTGTCTGACCATACCGTGAGTATCAGTAGCCGAGTAGCCGTAGTTGTAAAAGTTCTGCTGCTGTATCATCGGCGAGGTCATCAGATGGGGTATACCAGGAAGAATTAGGCTATTGTACGATCCAAGAGAGCTCTGTATCAGAGAGCTGTCCATGGATTGCATGGACATCCCGGTGGACGTGGACACCCCAGTGGCCGACGTTGATGGGTAGCCCGTTGTTATGGCACGCCGACTGCCCGTGTGACGGGGTGAAGACTCGCAGTCCATGGGCTGGTAGCTACCACCAGGGAGATTCGACGCTTGCATCTGCTGCAGACTGCCGCCGCCGCTGCTGCTGCTGCTGCCCTGTCCCGACATGGTTACCAGTCCTGGGACATCGAAAAGAGAAGAAGTTAGTAAGGGAAGTAGGACATAATCTTCTTGCAATATAGATATAGATATATATATATATACACACTAATGCCATAATCATCCATGAAAACCGCTCTAGTTCTTACAATCGAATAATCACTAATGGGAATAAAAATAAATAAAATTTCCAACGTCTACAGGGACACTTGCAGGCAATTATCTCTACCGCTACCACTTTTCGTTCGCACGTTTCGTAAGAGCGTGACGACACATTCTTTAAATATCAGACAAGTATCGATTTGTTATTACTTTTCTTCCCATCCACATAAATTTATATGGCCAAGTTAATCGAACAAATATTTAACACGCCATGATTTATTTATTAATTACGAAATTACTGATTTTAATTCCTACACAAGGTTTCTATGCATTTTATTTGCTGCAAAATGTATGCGTACAGAATGATTCGCCAAAGAGTTAGTCAAATAATTTATATCGAAAACTACTATATTATGTTATACGAGTAGCGTAAGGAGATATGAGAGATTGTGATTCATTCGTTTGTTTATCAACCGCGTAACAGCGTAATCAATTTGCGTCATGATCTTCTCTTAATAATATACGTAATAAATTAATGTGCAATTGGGGTTTTACATTAGGCAAACTTAAGAAGAGAGGGGGTATATAATAAATGCATATATGTATATATATATATTACTGATATGGACAAGACTTATATTTCACAGTTACAACTTCATGTCCCATTTACAGCGTTGCACTTGTAAAGTGCACGATGCAAGCAGCTAAAGCATGCACAAAAAAAACTAGAAGACAATGATGTGAGAGACTCTTCTACAAAACAGAAATTCGCTTAACACAGATGCAATACTTTCAGTTGGAATATGTTCTGCGATAATCATCCCCGGCAACATTCGTGTCAAACAACTTGCCATTTTTAATCACAACGAAAACACGGAAAAACGATAAAAGGAAACATATTCCAGCAGTGACATGATGCTATTTTCTTTTTTTTTTCTTGTTTTGTCCTTATGTTCTAAGATATAGTCATCAAAAAGGACAGTCTCGTGTTATAATGAATAATTGGCCTCGCAGTATAAACGTTAGTTGTATTAATACATCGTGTCGACAAAGTTTTTAGGAGGCACGGGCTAGTAATATCAATCCGTGTCCCAAAAGGGAGTACCTTCAAGCAAGCAAAGCTTCGCGCAATACATTCGAGGCCAGGATATGATTCATCAGGGACATCGTTAGTCTTTTAGCGTGTGTAGGATTGTTTGTTAGATACAGAACTTACTTATGTTAGTAAGTAAGATTAGGGTTGGGGCCTAGGACAGGTCGTCGCCGCCCCGCGGATACGACAGTCATCGAGCCACGTATTGTCCCCCCATCATATCTACGGGCAACAACAAGTATCGTTTAGTTTTGCGCAGAAAATAAAAGATAACCATTAAAAAGGGGGGATTGTACGATTGATCGCGGAATCAAGTGTACGCATTTCGGCAAACTCAACATTTATCAATGCAGAACAAATATCGCCTCGATGTCGCCTAAGTAATTACTCGACTATACAATTGTTTTTTTAAGGGAAACGTAACACTTAAAAATACCTTGAAGAAATTGTGAAAAAGATGGAGAATTTCTTATTTTCTGCACAAATCAAAACCTTCCTAAACTCTCAATAGTACTGTCCGTCTTGAGTTTTCTGTTTATATCTACCTTGTGCTCAATTACTCAAAGATAGTCAGAGATATCATTAACCATTGATCAAATGCATCTTTTTCTCTTTTTCTCTTTTAATCCGTTCGTAATGGTATATTATTCTTAACCGAGAAGGCGTTGAGAATTCCTGTAAGCGCTCAAGAAATCTATTGCAGCCTGAACAGAACATGTGATATTGCAGTTAATTATTAACCTGCCTCTTAATTATTACATTTATACAAAATGTTATCTGTATATAGTTAACGGGCAGTGAGAAAAAATAGTGACTTTTCTTTCTATAGCGGCACCCATTCGCTGAGAAGACCGACTCAGAGGAAACTATGGATTAAATGTATCATTAAGTGAAGTAATCAAATATGATATTAATAATGAATGATGAATGAAATCAAGCGACATAGAGCCATACTTTGATAGTAAGATCATATTTCTCGCTGCAATTAATCGTTTAAGGTACAGTTATTGTGACATAATGCAAACCTGACACGTTTTCAACTTCAGCTATCGTTATTTGAATCGTGGACTACCCGTGTACGACACACGGGAGTCACACGTCGTGAACATGGACGAGACGTTGAAAACCTGCCAGTTTCGGAAAAACTCAGATGTGAAGCACATAAATGCGTATTCGGTACTTCTCTCCTCTATGTTACACAGTGATTCAGCAAAATGGGATGGCGCCAAATGATTGATCGAACTCACCGTGATCCTGGCTCATCACCACTGCCGGACTCGTACTCGCGCTATTGGCAGCAGCGACATTCGTGTTGGTCCCCTCATCGGCTGTCCTCTTAAAGAAATTGTGCTGAAGCGCGTAATACGGCGTTACCCGTGTCTTCGGATCGAAGTCTAACATCCGTACGATTAGGTCCTTGAACTTGAGATAGTCGGACATCGAATGACCTGGTTCCCCTATCCTTCTGCCGCCGGGGCCGCCGCTTTCGACACCTAGAATATCGTGCAAGCGCCTCGTGCCGGGAGGTTTGTATTTTTTACCATCCTTGGACTTTTTCAGCACGAACGAACCATCCGTGGGGACTTTATCAAAGTACTTCCGCACCTTGTGCGCTTGGTCCAATATATGTTTCGGCGGCATTCCTAGTACTTCTACGATTTTGTTCATTTGATCGACCTGCAAATCATACGAGAAATTCTTTATGCTGCCAAATGGAAATCCACGCTGCACCAAATGCAATGTACTCTTTTAAAAAATCGGGTAGATTATCTACTGCTGCGAATGTATCTTAATACAACAAAACGGTAGCGTCTCGTGCTAGTGAATTAATTAGCGAGACACTACGAATTTGGCGCAAATAAAAAAGAATTTGTGTGATGATCGGTTTTTACCTCGTTGGCCCCACTAAACAAAGGTTCTCCCGTGTGCATTTCTACTAAAATACATCCCAGACTCCACATATCTATCGCGAGATCGTAAGGTATTCCTAATAGGACTTCTGGAGATCTGTAGAACCTGGATTGGATATACTGATATATCTGCGAATGCAAAAAGAAAGACAAGCTAAGTGAAAAGGACCGACAGAGCGTGAATGTTCGCTAATTAGCACTCTCTAAGACACCCACTCTTTGTCCAAGTTGACACGAACTACCGAAGTCGACTATTTTTATCGCACTTCGTTTGGGATTGCACAAAAGGATGTTTTCAGGTTTCAGATCACAGTGAATGATGTTCAATTCCGGCGTAGACAGGAACAAGAGGGCAGTACACAGTTGCTGTGCAAACTTTCTTGTCAAGTTCAATGACACTCCTCGGAAATTCGTATTTCTAAGTAGGTCATATAGATTATACGATAGCAGCTCGAATACCAGACATAAGTGATTCCGCCACATAAAATGCCTCTTCAGTTTAACTGTAATCAAAAAGAGGGAAAGCGTTAAGCGTTGTGTCGCGCGATATCTTTTAACAATATCGAATAGTACTCGCTTACCTATATAATACTTGTTGTCGGTATCGGCTCTGTTCATCATTTCCAATAGCCTAACTTCGATTTGCGCTTGATTAAGAAAAGGCTTCTTGTTCTTGATGATTTTTATTGCCACTTGCGTCTGCTCTTCGTGGTCAAATGCCTTCACTACTTGGCCGAAACTGCCTTTACCTATAAACAGAAAACGTATAAGTATCGTATATTTGCACGCAGAAAAATACCAATTTTATTGCTAAGAAAAGCATTTACTTCATTTACTTTCTTCTCGTAAGTAATGATTATCTTTAACAAAGGATATTTTGTTGATAATTGTTTCAAAATATACTCATCATACAAATTAAAAAAAAATTCATTATCAAGTACTGAAAAAAAAAATTTATACTCTTTCGAAGACTAAAATTGTATAAAAAAAAAAATAAGTAAATTGAAATTTTATTTTAACTCAATATTTTTCTTAAATTAATAAATTACAAGGAATATATTTTGAATAAATTTGATGCTTATGAAGATTTGCGGATATATATAATCTTATGAAATAAGTAATATTTACTTAAACAAAAAAATTTTTTTAATTGTAGTCGATTATTTTTATTTCTCGAATATATTTTATACACACGTAAATATTTTTAACAATCATATTTGAAATAAATAATATTTACTTAATTAAATTATATATTTTTCTGTGTGTACAAAAGTTTATTTTACGTGAATATTACTTATTTTAAATAAATGATAAGTATATCTTAAGATTATTGTTAAGAAAATATTTTTTGCAAAGATAACTTAAAAGAAGAAAACTAAACTTAGGAGAATAACATTTTTCTGTGTGTAGGACGAATTCAGGTCGATCTGAATAAATGCAATATTTTCACTAAACAATATGGTTGTTAAAAATATTTACGTGTGTATAAAATACATTCGAGAAATAAATCGACAATTAAAAAAATTTTTTTTGTTCAAATAAATATATTTATTTTAATGTCATTTCTTTGATTTAAAAAATATTTCCCAAAGTTTAAAAATAAATAATTTTATTATGCTAGTTAATTTTATTTAAATCAAGAAAATGACATTAAAATAAATACATTTACTCAATGAGAAAAAAAGTTAACTTGACTAAAATTTTTTACTTGATTAATTTCTTCATTCAAGTATTTATGTATTTAAGCTAAATATATAGATGTTTAAATTAAATATATAAATGCTTAAATTAAAATTCTAGTATTTTATATATTTGAGTTAAATACTGTGAGAATGTATATTAGCATAGGATCAATGCGTTCGATAAATGAGCATGAAATTCAATTAAGGATCTATAGGTGGCGTGAGACATATCCCCTCGCGTGCTTCTTGCTCGATCTTCTCAGATTCTATAGCGGCTTGCAGCTTGCAGCGTGTGTGACAGCGAGCGTGCGATGTATTGTCTCTCCGAAAGAAAGCGATACATTGTAACTATACAGCCCACGTATGCATATCATTAAAAGCCCAACAAATACATAAGTACTTGAATTAAAGAAATTTAATCAAGTTGAAGAATTTAGTCAATTTAACAACTTTTTTTTCAGAGTACATCATCAGAAAATTAATTATCGCGTGACAATCCTATTTGACTGATAAATAATATTTAATCAGGTAATGTTCGTTCAAACACTTGCCGACTTCTTTTTGCCTTACCTATTAACGAATCGATTTCGTATCGATCGAGGAACTTTTCCCCATTCTTGATGATATAATCGTGATTATCGTCGTCCCAGCCATCGTTGTAGAGTTTCCTCTCCTTCTTATGCGAGCCATCTTCCCCTTGCATCTGCTGGGCTCTCCTCTTCTTCTTAGCATAGTAAACCTGGAAAAGAAAATTAACGCGATCAGACGCGATGTCTTCGATATGAAACCGGTTTCGTCTTCAAGCGTCTATGCTTGATACAACGGAAACATTTAAGAAAACGATCGAAATAAATTAAACAGTTTCACAAACGTGACGATCTATCATATTGCTGTCATCTTTAATGTTCGTTTTCTTCTTTTAACGATTTCTCTTCCTCGTTTTCGAGAGTGCTTGCGCGCGGATCGTACTAGTGATCAAATGAATTTTATAATGATAGTTACCAAATATATAGTTGTTTTGACCAAACAATTTGTAGTCTTAACCAAATAATTATTTTCATACAACAAAATTACAAAAAGTTTTTGGTTTTTTTTTGTTAAATGTAACAGTTTTTGGTACCAGTAACTATAAAATTCATTTGATCACTATACTACCGAACGATTTCTCTCAGTGTATAAAGTTCCGCATATTATTATTATTATTATTAAGACGCTGTAATATTCATTGAGACTATTTTATGATCATGTGACGTGTCGAACCCTGAAAATCCCGAAAGCTCTTCTTCAAGTTGCGACTCGTGTAATACGACGTATTCATTGGGGAAAGGTAACTTCGACCTCACGGACAACCGACCGATTAGCCCGAAAGTTCGTGCGCGACCCGCTTATCTTTATCAATCCGCAAGACCTAGCAAACGGGGTTACGTAACGAGCAACGCGGCCCGAGGTTATTATTCGCGCATGTAGTCCGTAGGTCCATGACGTTCCGCGAGATGAGGGTGAGAAGGGAGGAGGGAAGGGAAGAGGAGAAGAGGGCGAAAAAGAGAGAGAGAGAGAGAGAAAGAGGAACTGGTCCGATCGATCGCTTATATTTTTCCACGGTGTATAAATTACTGAAGAAAACGCAAGAACTCGCGTACGCCAGCCCATTCCCCTTTTTCCCTTCCTCGCTGCCGGTCAAAGCGGCGCCGCGAATCGTCCTCGTAAAAAAACGCGGAATCGTATAATTCGCCGTAAATATTCCCCGCGTATCCACGGGACGAGAGGAGGGTGGTGATGGTGGTGGTGGTGGTGGTGGAGAACGGCCGGCGCGCGACGCGAGAGGGCGGAAGAGGGACGCGGAAGGGCGGGAGGGAGAGGAGAGGCAAAAGGGAAAAGGGCGCAGAATCCGATCTGCCGCCTCCGTCTCGGGAATCGATATGCTCGCGACCACGTGAAAACCACGCC
>QKQZ01024614.1:0-11743 GCA_003595255.1 Solenopsis fugax | reverse complement strand
AAAAAAAATATATATATATATATATGAAAAATTTTTAAAAATATGTAGACTTTCTCAACATATATATATATATTTCTAAAAGCTGTTTCAATTCATATAAAAATTCAGAGAAACATTTTCCTCACGGAGTACAGGTGTACTTGACAAGTAATTCACTGATTAAGTTAAGTGCAGTTTGATCGTAATCATTGTCTTTCTCTAATAAGATAAAAAGAGACGCAAAAGGAGAGAAAGAGAGAGAAAAAAAGAACTAAGAGAGAAAGAGAAAGACAGAAGGGAGAAAAGGAAAGAGCTGTATTGCGGGCTTGTCATTGGTGGAACCCGGACAAATCTAGCGATGCATCGGAATTACAGGCGTCGCGTTTACGTCACCTACGCAATTGTTTCATGATTCTCGGGAAAAGACTAGTCATTAATGGTCATTAATGGGTCTCGATTAAATAGTACCCTCGTTGTCCGATGTCGTTTCGATAATTTTTTCGGTATGACTTCGCGACCTCGCGACTGATCCTCTCGGCGGATCCCGTGGACGATCCCGTTGACCATCATCGAGGTCAACGCGTACAGCTCTCTCGCGCGCGTAGTGATGGTAGCGTCGCGTTGCGCAGAAAGACGAATGGTGTGACAGCTGACTAATGTGACTGTGGCAACTCGCGTCCTCGCGGTTCGCGTACATCTGTACTCACTTTGCACTTGCGGGCCTTAACAAATCTACGCACGTAGACGCGCTGGATCGAATCACGAACGGTCAGTCGACAGGCAGGAAGGCAGCTTCTTTTCCGCTCGGAAGAGCCTGATTTTCCTCTGAAAAGCGCGCGTCGCGTTCATTTATCGCGTTTGCGTTGCTCATCTCCGAGTCGAATCCAGATATACGCTATTTAGGAATCGATATCATTCCTTGAATTTGTTTCTTTCGGGGAGGGCAGGTATTTCATCTTTTAATTAGCGCACGTACCGAACAAGCGAATGGTATAATCGCGTTTCTCGGTGTGATTATCTTGTCAATCAAAGTGAATTACTCTGTGCGTGAGTAATTCGCTTTGTTGCCAAGTTGCACGGATCCGTGTAACATGCTCTTGCTTCATTTTTTTAAATTTTAATAGCCGTCCCTGGTGATTGTTTAATTGAATTTTAAAAAATCCCCGTAATTTACATCAATTCTACGATTTTAGAAAGTGTTAGAAAATGTTTATCAATTATTTACATATATTAATCGAATGTGTGATATGAAGAGTACCTGAGATAAGATTAGATTTGCATTTCAAAACAGAGTCTTCTAGAGGGCTGTACCGGAGCAGTGGCTCTGTATCTAGCGATCATGGAACAGGTGATCGCGCTTAGTACCCAAAATCCATTGTCGTTGTTGGTTAAATTCGGCATGATGGCCTGGAACAACAGCTGCGGCAATGATAATTGCTCCGGCCACGGAGAATGCCACAATGGGACTTGTCTGTGCGAGGTAATACTTTCGTTGGTCGCGCCAAATCGTTTCCGCGATAGTAACGCGTTCAATTATTTTCGTTTCAGATCCAGTTTGATGGACCAGAATGCCATATCCCGAATCTGAGCTACTACGTCGCTTTTGCTTCAATTTTTTTCTTCCTAGCTTTCGTCTGCCTGATACAGCTCGTCATGTGCATTGTCGCAGAGTGGCAACGAATGAAGGCGCCGTCCTTTCTGAGAGCATGCAGGGTCACTAATCAAAAATTGTTGTACTTTGTAGTTTTCCTTGCATCTGTCATACGAGGGGCATACTTCACCTCACCGGTATGTAAACAAGTATTTCCTTTGAATTACTCATCCATCATCCATTATTTTAATTATACGCTCTCAATTTTTTCATAGACTGCTTTCAAGGAGGGTTGGTCCAGGAGTTTGTTGTCAGCATATTATCCATTGCTCTTGAGTGGGTCGTCATTGATCGTTTGTTTCTGGGCCGAAGTGGTTCATCTAAGAGACATTCGCTTGGACAAACCTCAATTTTTGTCAAAATCCTTTCTGGCCTTTGTTGTCTTCAACATAATAACATATTCTCTTTTACTAGCAGAATTCATCACAGCTCAGACCTATTCGCAAGTAGATCAAGTGAGTAATAGGATGAGAAATCTAATTGAGCAATGTGTATTTATTAAAATAATAGTCTACTAATTTATGTACGTATATATATTTATAAAAACAATTTGCTAATTAACTCATTTTTCTGTTTTTCTTTTTTCTAGAGCTTTTATACACATGTATTCAATGGCTGTTACGCGGTACTTCTGTTCATCGTAGTGGTCTTCTTCTTGATATATGGAGTGGAAGTATTTTTCAAAGTACGCTTCTTTTACATTATAATATTTTTACTATAACATTTACATCTGTCGAGATTTACTTAATGATACCTTTGATCACCAGGTTCGTGGTGGATTTTTAAATGAATGTCAAGTTGCATCTATTGCAACGAATAAACGCATAGCTGATACGACAAAAAACCATGCTGAAGATCAAGTAACGGCGAAGCTGTTTGATCCAGGTCCATCTACATCTACGGCGGAGCCTGTGCATATGCAACAAGTGAATACATCGCAATTACATCAGTCGAGATTTGGATTACTCTCGCAAGCATTCATGCTGTTTATAGTGGTTGGCTTTTTATTCAGCGAGACCCTCAGTGAATTTTGGAAAACAAAGTAAGAGAGAATACACGAAGGAATTACTTTAAATTAAGAGTTTTTGAATTGTCTTAATACATATCTCTATTTGTATTTCTCTAGGGTGCCATTATACAGCAGGAATTGGCATGATGTTGTATTTCGTGTTATTGAAGTTGGTGTAGCGCTATGGTTTCCTTGTGTATTATGGAATTGTATGAGGTGTGTTTCACATTTTTTATGTAGCTTATAAAAATTCTTTTATAATACATTTTTCTAATATCATTTCATCATTTCTGTTTCAGTCCAGAGCAATTGTGGATTCTGAATCCAAAGCGTATATTGAAGAGATTGGATCTGGACCAGGGAAAACATATAAAGGAAATTGAGTTGCAGGAAAAGGATTCATCTCAAGACACCGCGTTTCTTTCAGATACAGCATCGATCAACAGCAAAGATTGTTGGATTTGTTATGATAGCGAGAGACAAGATGCCGGTCCTTTGATACAACCGTGCCAGTGTAGGGGTGATGTAAGCGCTGTACATCACGATTGTTTACGTCGTTGGCTCCTCGAGGTAAAGTAATTTTACGATCTTGTATATGTCGCTTGCTTTTAATATAATGCACCTTGACAATCGTGATTTTCCTCTTTCAGAGTTCTGTAAATGCCGATAGTCTCATCTGTAAAGTTTGCAATACGAAATACAACGTTGAGCATGCTAGCCGTTTGGATTGGCAAAACAGTTTGACTCCGCGCCATTGTTTGCAAACTATTGCCATTGTTACCACGATGTGCGCATCTTCTGCCGCCGCTTGGATAGTTATCCAACTTGTAGAAGGGCCCATCATTAGAATGCTTGCAGCCGGAACTGCACTATTGATTATGTACGTCTGCATAAGGTAAGTAAACATCAATTTTGAAAAATTTTTGAAAAATTATAGTACCATTACATTCAGTATTTATGCAATTTGAAATTGTTCTAGATTCTTGAGCTTGAATACCGTTGTGGCGTATCAGCGAGCCAAAATCTCGTCATTAAATATTGTTAACAGTGGTAATGAGAGTGATGGGACTGCACATGTTACTACAATTAGTCATACAATTTCGGTGGACTTAACGAAATCGGACATGGCTACGATATAAGTCTATACTTGCCATTGTGTGTACAAACACAAATATCTTCCTACTTGAGATAGAAAGATTCAAAATAGGAAGAGTAGGTAATAGAATAATAATACGATGTGTACGCTTTTCAAGCGTATGTAATGTACAAAGCGATGATTGAGATACAGTATGTTTCCGCTGAGTTTTTGCATGCTTCTTATATAAAATAATGAAGTTTCATAAATTGCGAATGAAAAAACTGAGAAGAGATATACTGTATCGACATTTTCACGATAGATTTAGGAAAGTTGCCAAACTTCCATATTTTACTTCTCCTGATCGTTTCATCATATGACATTCATGTATTCATGTATTCATTAATGTTCATATGTTCGTTATACATATAACATATATATATAATTTATATATTTACAAGGTATCACAAAACGTGGACGAGATATGTTGTAATTTCAATTATTTCGTTTCGTTGAAGATACTAATACGGCATTAATAATTTATGTTTCACATTTATATACGAGCAGTAAAAATTTGAATATCAAATATTTCAAAATTGCTGTGAAAATTGATAAAAAGCTTAAAGTATGTATGCTATAAGGTAAAAAATATATCAGTAGTATAAGCAATTGCTATTTAAAAGAATAATAAGCGATTTTTGATCGTAGATATGAATAAGATATTTCATGGTGCAATTTATCTAATAGTATTTATAATTATGTTAATTTACTACTAAGTATTGAATATTTAAAATGAATGTTATATAAGAATATGACATATAGTCACGTGTAGATCGTTAAGACATATACAAGACATATACAAAATAGATTCTTCTGTATAACTAAATACCATATAGATTATTTCTCAAGACGTATATACATATATATAGAAAGTAGAGTCTTCAGTAACTAAATTACAATTAAATAAGAGAAATTACAATAAGAGAAAGAAGAGAAATTGCTATGTTGTATTTTTCAAATTGTTTTATCATTTGTCTTACATTTTCATTATTTTCAATATCAAAAAGCATATAAGATTAAGTAAATTTCCATCTCTGTTGTCTCAATCTGTATCGATAAATCAATAATGACAAAACTTTGTTGTTATAAATTGAAAATGTAAGAGTATAATGTTAAAGTTTTTGTTAGACTTTTTTTGTTGTATTAAGAAGCTATTAAAATATGATTAAGAAAATTAATTAAAAATGCCATAGCTGAGGTAACATTGTATAAATCATATCTTCAACAATTACATTAATAATTTGGTTAAAAAACTAAGAAATACTAGTTAAAAATGCATAAAAAAATAATCTTTTCACAGTGTTAAAACTTGCGTTATTTCTAGAAGCGCTTTAGTTGTAGATGATATATTTTATTATTCATATATATATATATATATATATATATAAAATTATAAATTTTGAGTGACTTTAATATAAGAATTATTTCCTTTATGTTTTGTATAAAAATAATACACATTATGTAATAACGTATTATGTCTCGTATAATTCTGAAGTTGTCATGTATATGATAGTTACTTTAATGTCTTAACAAGTATTCAATTTTAAAAAGTATTGAAGCATTAGAAAGCAATCCAATATTAAAGGTTCCACATTAAGTAGATTTTAATGAAAAAAAATTTATTTAATTGTATCGAATAACAATTGTAAAATGAAATTCTTAAAAGCTCAAGTAGTAGATATAATACAGTGTTACAGCTACAACGTAGATATAATACAGTATTATAGCTACCTATATTGTTAAAAGAGAATATTGTGTAACAATAGTACGCTTATCTAATGCAATAAGTAAACGAACAAATTTGTTACTATATGCTTCGTTACTTATATTAAGGCATAACGTTAATAAGAACTTTCTATTAATTGCAATTTTGGTTTAAAATCATCCATTTATTAGTCGCATATAATTGGAAAATAGTTTTATTTTACTTGAATTTTGTAGAAAGAACGAAATTATTTTCTTAATTTTGAATGATTGATTATTTCTTATTATGCGAATAGAACTTAAAAATCACACATAAGTGATAAACGTCTTCATAATATTGATACGTTCACCAGCATTAAGTTTAATAAATATATATCGAAAATTTATTAAATAATAATAGTAATAAGCTGTGATAATATCATGTAATATAAGATGTTCATATTAATGGCTATGTAATAAAATAAATTATAACACAAAACAGACTTTTGTTTCCTTGAAAGTAATATGTAATATATACTGAATAATTAAAATATTAATTAGTAAGACATGGGATTATTAAAACTTGTGATTGGTGTAGTTTGCAACTGGGTATTTTGTTTGTAAGAATAATTCAGACACCTTTTTTATTATCGTTATATTATTTTTTAAGACAATTACTTAAATATGTATGAGAAATACACGTTACCAATTAAATCGAATATTGTACTTATTACTGTAATTATAGGTATACAACATAACTTAAAATACAGTTTAATATAATCTACTAATTAGAATTTGTATGCCTCGTCAATGTTTTGACCGTGCATAAGATTACCTGTTGCCATGTGTTTGTAAGTGAAATATTGTGGCATGTTATTTCTCTTTCTCTCAATTTAAGTTAAATATTATTAGATAAGTGATAAATGCACTGTGTCGTTCAACCTACGCTGAAAAGTTACCATAATTAAGACAAAATATAATTAGAAAATTGAAAAGAAATTTTATAGCATGTTATAAAATAATCGATTTTTTATAACAGGATAAATTAGAAATACCCATGCAATACTTATATATATATGTTGAAACATATATAAGTACTGATTATTCATTCAGTATAGTTTAATAAGATGAAAATATATATTTATAATAAAATGTAATATAGCGATATGTTTACCTGCAATTCCTGCAATTGCTTCTGAAGCAAAGTATTTCACATCTACGTCACTGTCAGTATTGAGTTTATCGAGAATGGGTTTAACTTGAGTTTGAACTGCTGAGGGTTCAAGGAAAGGTCCGATTCGCTGTAGAGTCTTAGCGACATTAAATCTTACATTCGCAACGTTATCGGTAGCCATTGTCAGTACAGTTGGAAGCATTACTTTTGTCGTTATCTCTGGACCACATACCTCAGCTAGAACCTATTATAAAAATGGTACAGATTCATAAGTTAGAATATGTACTATTATTACTATTTTTAAAACTATACAGCATAATTAGATGTAGCTTACATTGATGCAGAACAAGCATGTCATTCTATGAAGATAATTCTGATCTCTAGACATAGCCAGGACTTTAGGTATCACTGTATTCTGTGCCCAATCAGGTCCAAACTTCTCCACCAGTTTCTTCAGATTTAACGTAGCTGCTTCCCGAATCGCATAAACATGATCGACTAACCAAGTCATACATAAAGAATTTAATTTTTCATCGAAGAATTCTACACCAAGCTGTCCAGCTAGTAATGGCATATACCTGAAATTCAAGCCATTAGCACACAAGTGCATATTTTTTTAACTCACTTTAAACAAAAGTAAATATAATTACTCGATAATAGCTAATCGCACACGCCACTTGGAATCCTCGGCTAACTCCACAATGGCAGGTAAGAGGGATTGCGAGAGTTGTTGTATACCAATAACTTCATTGACACATTCTAGATTACTAATGATATTGAGTCGCACTTCGGGACATTCATCTCTGAGCTGGGATAGGAATAAAGGTAACAAATGTTCGATTGTGCTGCAAAAATATAAAAAAATTGATCAATTAATTGTTACAATATCGCTTTATAAGATAATACAAAAATTATATTTGTTCTTACTTGTGCTTGCCGAGTATGGGACTTAGTCCCATGATTACGCTTGCCAAAGCTGACTTTACATGCTGGTTAGGATCTGCTACAAGTTCTTTAACAATGGGCAATATATTTGTCATTATTATAGACTCTTGATTAAACTGATCAAGATTTTGGCAGAAATCGCGGACTTTATCAGCAGCTGCAGCTCGCACCTCCGCTTCGATATCTTTCAATAATACTTGAAATGCTGGCACAAGATCCGTTTTTGTTATTTCTGGACCAACAGCTTTTTGGAGCTGCAGTAAAAAGAAATGATTAGAATAATATTTTTAGTAAAATAAAATTTTCTCAAAATAAGTTTCTATATATTTAAGTCTCTTAAAAAGGAAATAATGTGGTTTTTTGTCAAAACAAGGTTGACTTATAGTTGGTTTCTGGGTTCAATATCAATATTCACTCTCATCTCATATATATCTCAAATCTTGTAAGTATTGTCGATTAGAGAGTTGAAGGATTATGATGAGTAAAAAAGTTCAAGATAATTGGTAACTCATATTTTGGATATTCATATTTCATTTACAATAAATAGAAATCTCTTAAACCATGATACGTACATCTGTGAACTTATCTGCCACCATGTAACGAACACGCCATGATTGATCGCTAGCACACTGCCGAAGAGTAGGCATAACTAATTGTTCAACATCCTCTTGTTGTAACAACGCTGCAATACTGACGCAAGCTTCAACAGCTAAAAGACGAACTGAATCCTGTAAAATTATGAGTTACTATATAAAAATCTGACTAATAAGATCTATGAAGTTTCATTGTTTTGATGCACTTACTTGTTCGTCCTGAGCAAGTATAACAAACATGGGTATTAAATCAGATTTAAGGTACTCGATTTCCACAACTTTTGCAAATTCGCCTAATTTAGAAGCGGCCGACCGTCGTGCCATAGGTGTGTCATCCTGACACAAGCTGCGAAAATGATTTCGCAATTCCGCTGCAACATTTGAGTTTGCAAAATATTAAAATAATTATTTTATATTTATTTAAAAACTGAACCGACATGGATCTATGAGAAGCAGAATTATTGTATAATTACCTTTTATGGCTGGGCTCACCCTCGGATAACAGACACTGAACAAACCACATGCCGATGTTCTTGACGTGAACCAGTCCCCTGAAGCCAAGCGTTGCACCAATGGTACAAAGTGCTCCTCCAAATCTGCAGGACTATGCTGACTTGCGATATTTCTTAAAGATTCCACAGCTTTGTCACGAACCACAGTTTCTTCCACAGTGGCCAGAGATTCAAGTGGTGGCTAAATCAGACATTTATAATTATTTTTTCAATAAACAGAACAAAGAAATATTAAAACTGATTTTATAGAAAGATACTTTTTCATTATCCAATCTTAAATTTAAGATTATCTTAAATAGAATCTTCAGGATGCATAACTCCATATAAAAGTATTCGACTCGCTGTTGACAATCTTATTATTACTTTTCTTAAAATTGGATTTAAGATAATCTTAAAAATAACATTAGATTGTAAAAAAATGTACTGTTGTTAGACTTGTGTTAATTATTATCTAAAACAGAAATATTATTACCAATAGACAATGTACAAATTCCGGTCCGCCGACGAGAGGAGTGAATGTGCCGAGTTGTTCGGCCAGTGCAAGGAGGACCTCATCCTCATCATAAATTGTCTCTGTTAAAAATGGTATCAGCTCGCTCCGTGTCCGTTCAACACCTAGTGCGAGCGCGATCGTCGATAGTTTCTTGATGGAATTGAGACGTAACTGTAATGAAAAGAGCAATATATAAAGATCTCTGTAACAGGTATCAATCTATGAGAGCAACAGTTGTTGCTCCATATGTTCTAAAAACGTAAAATTTTAAGCTCCGACTTCTTTCTCCCACAATCATATTTCGATATTCGCGATCTATACTATCGTATTATTATATCTTCGAAGTTGAAAAAACTCTGCAGCCTCTGTTGGGACTGTTGGGAATACTGCTATCTTTGTAATCTCTTCAGCGACCGAGCGGGAAAGAGAACCTCGAGGAGAACGGGAAGGAGCGAAAAGAATCGTTTACCGTGATCGCAATGATCGCGGAGTTTACCTGGACGTCCTCGTTTTTTAACTCGTCAATGAGAACCGCGATCGGATAGAGGCTGTCGTCTGTGTTGGAGTCGCTTGCTGCCATTTTGCTGCCGGACACACTGGCGGATTCGGGTAAACGCTCGTTGGAGAGATCCCTCGTACCGCGTTGGACGTGCCGCTAGTCGATGCTCGCGTTTCCGGGGACGCAAATCGGAATATCGTACTCGGGCACGCACGCGTAATTACAGCATAATTGCGGGACGCCGTTAGTAATTTAGAGGATTCGCTCGAAACCCACCTCGCGGCCCCATGCGACTCCGTGAATCACTGACCACACTAACTGACAACTCGCACCGCCATCAGATGGCGACACTCTGCGCTCTTCGTGTAGCTTACGCGGAGCGCGGAGGAAGCGTTGAGAAGCGTACGCGATATGCGAGCCGCAGCTGTGCGTGACGTTGTGCAATCATATGTCCTGCCATTTTTACGCGGCTTGCAATAAAGCTGTAAAGTTAAACGTTGCATTTAAAAACGTTTGTTATATAAAATTTATAAACATTTGTATATTAAATGACGTTTCAATTCTTTTTTTATGCCTTTTTTCAAATAATTAATTTTATTTGGAAATATGTTACTAATTATCTTTTAGAATCTAAAATTTAGATCATGACAATTATCCAGAAAATACATAATATTTATAAATTAAAGGCTTACATAATATTTATAAGTATTTGAATATTTTATAAATATTGACCGAAATATTTTTAATATATTTTTGTGATTTTTCACTGTTAAAAAATGTCATAAAATTCAATAAAAATGTTGGTATTTTGATAATGCGTTTTATAATTTATAACTGAAAAACGTGTGCATGAAATTTAGTACACTGAATTTTAACAACATTAAATTTTTTTAATGTACGTACTTGAAATTTGCTTCCGTTACATATTACATCAAATTTTGCTACGTCTTTTTAATAGTTATTATAGCGTAGATTGAAAAGATCATAGAAAGATCATAAAAATTTATCATAAGTATCATAAAGATATTTATAAAATATGTATATAAAATATTACTATAAATATTGATGAATATTTATTTCTTTACTTACCATAAATATTGTATAAAATACAGTCTATATCTTAATAACATGTTGAATAAACATTTTGTTTTTTTTCTTCATGTATAATACATAAAATGTGTATAAAATATTTATATATTTTATGCACTTTTATTTAAAAAAAAAATAAAAATATTTATGAATATTTATCAAGAATATTATGTGTACACAGAGAATTTAACAAAAATATTTTAATGCACAAAAAAATATCTACTATTAGATAATTATACTTATGTTAGCTGAGTACAGTTGCAATCTACAAAATTCTTAAATTGTTATAATAATTACACGAAGGACAACAAGAAAATTAAACGTACCGGCCTAGATAGCCAAACGGCCTAGATAGCCAAACGAGTGCAAATTGTCGGCAACTGGCCACAAATATTACTCATAAGTTGTCAGCAAAGCAACAGAAGGGGGTATCCTCTTTTCAGTACGTTTTTGTAAGTAACAATTTTCAAAATATAATAACGGCAAGTTCCCAACAATTCATCGGCAATATACTTATGAATTAGAATTGTTGCTCACATATTGCTGCCAGATTGCCGTTAACATTAATTGTAACCATTGTGTCACTGTTTACTGGACAATAAAACTCAGCGTATTGATACTGAATTGACAAAAACATGTTCGTCGTATTAAATTAAAGGCAACGTAATAGCAATTGACGAGCAACTTAATTTCTGCAGTTGTTTGGTTTTGATTGAGTTTTCACGTTTGGCTATCTGAGGGAAAACGTTTCTAATATTATCTACTTAAACTAAACAGTGCAATTACATCTGACTGATTATTTAGCTTTCGCTAACATATATAAACTGGTTTTGAATTTATTTTAACGCGAGGAAAGAATTATCTTCCTCTTTTTGATTGATTCGTAAATTATATTATATTCTACATTCACTTTAACACTGCACTTTTTTTCTTCAATAACATTATTAATAAAAAATTTATTAATATTATTATACTAAATTA
>QKQZ01024612.1:0-39778 GCA_003595255.1 Solenopsis fugax | reverse complement strand
TCATTTAAATTAAAAAGGTCCGATTTGGAACACGGTCCGATTTACCCCACTCTCCCCTACAATATCATCGGATTTGGCTAATATGAACCTTTGCGTTCTAACATCTCGACAGACTTAATACAGTTTTCTTTTCAAAGTTTTTACAACGAAGTAGTTTTTCCATAAGTTGATTGTAATTTTGCTATCAATCTAGTTTACATTATATGCATTATAGTTTTTCAGTATTGCAGTCTATTTACGGAAGGTTTATGTGTACGTACATACATTTGTACACATTTTACAATATTTCTATTTTAAATAAACGGATAATTTTATAAGAAAACATTAAATTTAAATTTAAATTTAATTTTTAAATTTATTTTTGTAATGAGCCACATTACCACCTTTGTTCCTTTTCAACTCATTATATAGTGTCGCTACATTTTTATAAATAATATTCAATATAATAAATATGTTATAACTTTGAGTATAAAATTATTTAAAGAATAGTGTAATGAATACGATCGTTAAATTTTAAATTTAAATTTAATTAATTTTTATCAAAGTTATGATGTAAAATGTAAATGGATGTCCATAATACTTCTTCTCTATAACATTCGTTTTCATGGTACAAAAGTTTTTCTTTCCATAAACAGATGAAAAAGTTTTTGATAACACTTATTTTTGTCACTTTCCGTCTTTCAGTATTTGCCGCAGTATTTCAATATCAGTAGTACTCGTGTTCACAGAAAAGATATAATAAATCGTGGAAATGTCTGAGGCTACCATTTTTTGTTTCGTCAAAGTATTATTACAGATTCGGAGAGAATTAAAGAGCTCATAACGGTTGAAAAAATACATCCGTAATAAGCCTCAGAATCCTCGTGCAAATTCCATCACGTTTTCTCTGGCAAGTATCGCGTGAAAATGAAAAAGAGAAGAAAAAGTAATTTTGCATAGTGTGGCAACTGCATACAATTGGCATTAATATTATGTGGTCAGATGAGCTTTTCTTGCGGACAGGAATTTTTTTACTTTTAATACTCTCGTTTCCTTTTTGTCTTTAACGCCGCTCTCGGAAAATGGGTTGAAATTAATCTACACTGTAATTGTCAAGTTTATATGTAGCAACAATGTGTGCGGCTCTTCGCCGTTTCGTGCAGATCGATGCTTTTACGAACATTTCTGTACGAGAGAGTTCAATTCGTTTGCCAGCCTCTATTCACGAAGTTTCAAATAAAATCCCGTTTCGGCGCATCGCGTCCGTAAGCAAACTTTGCCAACTATTCTGCGGAACTTTCAAACATTTCTGCCAATAAATTTGCGCAAATCACAGACACAAGACACGACAAAGGGGAGGGACGGAACGACTTGAAAAGAGAAAACGAAGGGCAATTCCGCAGGTCGTTCGATAGACTATCGAGGACGTGCCCCGGAAACGCAGCGCGCTGCACGTGGGGGAGTGTCGGAGCTATCGTTGCAGTCTTTGATGCTATTACACAAACTACGTTTCTTCGAACTTATATAAATACAATTATTCCAAGTTCCGCCTTAAGGTTTCCAGCTGAATCAGACTACCTTGATAATCTTCACAAAGGTGCACTCACTACTTATACTTTATGCACCGCGTTCGACATAGCTGCGGAGCTTCGCGTGCGCATTTCCTACTACGTATATATATGTATATACATTTACCGCGTACATTTTCCCTGCTCTTTTTGCGCATCTCTCACCGACGATATATTCTTGTAAAATTGTCCACAAATCGTGTCGGGAGAAAATCGCCTCGTCAAAAATAGATTCTCCGCGAGTAGTTTCCCGTGCGACGCGACGCGACGGTGCAAAATTCGTCCCATTTTCGTGAAAACCGGAATTCGTTCCGCGTTGTTTATATCTATATATATATAAGTCTTTAATCACCTTCGAAGCGTCTCTTTTTCCCGTTTCGCACCTCATACGCTCGCTACATTCGGAGACACACGTTCGCTCCGCTGCACCGCACGTGCATCTATATACCTCGTAATGCGGGTAGGCGAGCTTTCAGCAAGGCCGTTGAAACGTATGTACGGAATTTTATTACTTGTTCGTGCGGGAGTGATTAACGGACCGAAACGACTTCCACCCTGCTAAATGTTTTTATTATATCGAATTCATGTCTCTCTCGCAATTTGCTGGCAGATCCTGTTACTCTTGAGATCACGCGTGCTCCAAGCGGTCTTGTCTCGTATCCTCAAATTGCACCGTATCCTCAATGGCTTCGATTTATCGTCGACGTGAGTTTTGAAACTTGTAACCAATTTCTCACCACGTAAAAGCTTCGATTAATTATCAATGTCAATGTCATTTGGACCGTTATCTTACATAATAATGCAGAAATAATGATGATAATTAAAATTATTTATTCTTGTTAATTTTAATTTAATCTTTGACAATAATGAATAAAGTTAAATTGGCGTAACTATTGTGGCAAAGTTAATTTAACATCAGTGAAACAATCAATGTGGAGTGTGTCTTTAATGATTGTAATTTAATGACAGATCAATGTCATCAGGTAAAATGTATTAAAAAATCCAGTAGTAATTACATAAGTTTAATTTAATTGATGTAATTATATCGATCAAATCAAGTATGTCTCTTATATTAGCAAGTTGGACTGGACGTGCACTCGTGTGCACGCATATATACCGCCGTAAATTACAACGGTAGAACACGGAGATTTGTAAATGGGCTTGGAGGTTTTCAGACGACAGATGCTTACGACTTGCGGGTAGAAGTTCTCGAAGTACAATACTATTATTCGGACAATCCTGTACAATGTAATTTTGGTAGCAGCGGCTATGCAGTAGATTAGCAACTCTGCAACTACTAGATCTCTATCGAAACAGTTACTACGCGTAAATGACATAATTCCACGTAAATTGGTCGAAATTGCTAATCACTATCGTGACTCGTATTATGCGATGCTGAATTATAATCTTCATTAAATACTTTATAATCCGCATTATTTTTAATTTAATATAATGTAATACTTAATCAACATAATTAATTATGAATAGGGACAAGTCGTCGATAGTAATGTTGGTCTTTTCAAGGGGCAATCCTTTATTTCCTGAAAACTAAACGTTGCACTATATTAACAATGATGAAAATATTATCTGCTTAACTAATTAAAGAAATAAATAACATCTACAGTTTATAACGTTATAGCTGCTTTTTGTATACAATCGTCTATTAACATATTCTTTAAATAAAAGAATAAAATTTTGATAATATTTTTTACAAATCTTTGCATATTATAGTCTAAACAATAGTGAGTATATTATAGATGAGTATATTAGATCATTTTACATGTTTATAGCTTTCTAAAATTGTTTTGATTATACTTTTTTCTTTTTTATTTTGCTCATTGTACGGTTTTAAATACGGAGTCTTCATAAAGTAGTATTTCTTTCAATATATTGATAAAAAAAATTATTTGATTCAAATAAATATGCTATTAGTACTATTTAAATAGCTTATTTACGTCACACAAATAAACATTATTTGTTTGTAGTAAATAGTACTTCTTTAAAGTAAATATTATTGATTTGATATAAATTAGTAATTTGAGCTGTACTAATAACATATTCGTTTGAAACCTTGTTTGAATTAAACAATTTTTTTCTCTCAGTGGAATTTTATTAAAGAACAACCATAACATAAATGTGTTGATACGTGTTCACACGCGGATCGAATTCACGCTGACGTGCGGCAGACAGTGCTCTCGGCGTTGGGCAGAGGTTTTGACGAGCAAATAAAGAAGCGAGAGATTATCTGAGATTCACCAGCCTTTATTTTCTTATCGCTAGTACATGCGACTCGGAAAGAAAAGGCGCGAAAATTGTGCTATAGGGACACACGTTGTCGTCTCGAGATACTAACAGCGAAAGGCCACCACTCGTTCCACGGTCCCTCTTTTATACACGGAGTGACTTCCAGAAGATTTCCGGCTCAAGATCACCGATCCTTTTGTCTCGCAGTGTAATTATTTATCAGCGGAGAACTTTCTATAAGTCACTTTAACTTACAATAAATTGTTTTGGTTTTGGCTTTCAAACGGCGTATAACGGTCCGCCTGTTGCTACGCGATTTTCCTACCGTCGTTCGCGCCTGTGTTGTCACAGCACGCGCGCGATCGCTTGCGGAGAGCGCTTTGTCGAGCGCGGCTAAATGACGCGCGAGCGAACGCGCGCACGTTCACAGGTCGATCCGCAACAATACGCATTCGAACAAATAACTTGTGTATTTTATTTCTGATAAATTGCTTATTTTAAAAAAAAATTATTTATTTTTAATTTTAAGTTTTTAAACTGCTTTTATTTTTAACATGTTTAATCTTTTAATTCTATAAAATTTGCTGCTTTAATATATAGAAACATATTTTATTTTTTAGTTTACCAATTTTCTTTATAATTAACTTCTTCGTTATAGTTTCGTATGAATTCTGCAATTGGTGTCTACTATGTCAGTTTTGAGGTATTTTGAATGTGAGTCTCAATTTTTGAAATACTCATTTTTTATTATAACTTATTTTTTCTTACGAAAACATTAATTATTGTGAAATACAAGAAATACATTATAAAAGATGCTACACCATCTTGTAGAAGACACTATCTAGTTTAAATTTATGTTTTTAAAGTTATGTTTTATTTTTAGTTTTTGTTTAAGAAACATAGTTCAAAAACAAAGTAGTATAATTCTGACACCATTATGTATTCACTATGTAATAGCTATGTAATAGCTAAGTTTTAGTATTACATTTTATATAACATAAAAGTTGCAGCAATGTTGTAGTTATATTATAATTTCTCCTTTTTTTTTAAATTACGATGATAGTATATTTATATAATTTTATTCTAATTAACTATTTTATTATATAACATATATTGTTCCAACGTTTAAATTCTATATATTGAAGCATTATATATTTTTATCTAGATAATATATAGCATTTGCAAATTTATATTACATAAAAAAGCAATAGATATATTAATTATTAGAATATAAATGTCACGAAATATTTGTTACATAAAATATTATTCCCTAATTATATAGCAGCTATAGTAAGCTGTGTCATCTGTATCAGCGATCTTTCCTATCACAGAAATAAGAAATAAATTACTTTCTGTTGAGTCTTTGATACGCGAATTTGCTGTCAATTCTGCGAGGCGACATTGCGAGAGTATTTAGTAATGAACATGGATCTAACTACATTATCTTGGAACAACGCGTAAATATATACACGTAATATCCGGCAGCATTAATCAGCGTGAAATTAGACTTCGGTGCCAGATAGTGTAACATTGCGTGGGCAGCTTCGATAAAATATCGACCATTAGCCTGCTATTATCTTAGTCGTATAGCCAGGATTCGCGGCGCTGTTAATGTCGCGTTAATAAAGATTACTGATAACGTCAATCCAGAAATATTGCGGAAGTTTGGAGAACACATAGCATATCTCGCAATTGTCATTCTCAAAACGCGATTGTGTTCCTTCTCATATTAAATTGCATCCATTATTACACGCTTGCCAATGCATGCTCTCATAGAAATGTAATAATGAAACAATATTTTAAAAAGTAAATGTTTTAGAACTTTTCTGTTGCAATTTAATATTTGATTTCCGCATAACTTATTACTCAACGCATATTGAAGATGTGTTGCTGCATATTTTTGCATCGTACTAGTTTTATGAAAAAAATATGTGATATTGAAAAATATTGACATAATCTTGAATATTTATAAAGGATTTAAAAAAATTTATCTGATGTAAAGAAAGCTTTGTGAACACGTGCGCAAACATTTGTTAATAAGTAAACAATTTTTCTTTCTGCGTTTACGTATATTTATTTAAATTTTCTGATAAGTGTACCTGATTCAAAAAAGGAAAGTTAACTTTTAATCTTTCTTTTTATTAAAGAATATAATTTTAAAATAAATTTAATGCATGCCATATTTTCCTTTTCTTCCAATACCTTCTACTGCAACTTTGTTACATGTTGTAATTTTATGTTCCTTCATGTCCATTTTTATGTACTTAGTTTACGTATCCTTTTTATGGACTTACTTCACTTCAACAGAGAATAATAAACTGATCTTTTTTTTCCTTTTTCTTTCCGTCATCTCTCGGTTCTGCAACATGACTCTTCTTTCATTCTTCAAGCACGGCGAGGCGTGATGGTCAATTCGGATCAACAGTGTCGCTCGTATTCCAGTCGATTGTTCTCAGTTTTATCAGCCTTCGATACCGGCGCGACAAGGGATGTGAAGATAGGAGAAAAAGGGAAAGCTCGGAAAAATTGGAAGCAAGAAGAGAGGAAGAGGTGAAACTGCGATCAAGATAAAAAAAGTGCAATTTTCGTACTCGGGGGTGCGCTCGATTTAATGTCCGGGTTTCGGCAATCCCTGTATTCGCTGTAGGTACGAAAGAGAGGAATGGCACGAGTGGCTAGTAGAGACACACGTATGTGTTCTCTAAGCGCATATGTGTACACAGGAGTGTTCGAAAATCCACCCTTCTAATTATAGGTCCCTCTGCCAATTTGGAACCGCTACCTCTCGCAGTGGAAAAAGGAAAACGTTGAAGAAGATCGACATTGAACCGCAACTCTTTTTAATTTGAGCGAACACATTTAAAACTTTGCCGAAGTAAAATCCAAGTTTAGAACTGCAGCACACGATCTCGTTATCCGTTTGCTTGAAGATTACGTCGCGGAAAGCTTTTTATCCCTAATTGCTCTAAGACTATTAGTATCTTAACATTCTCGTTCGTGATTTACAACTTGGGAATGTACGATCGCATAAACTTTAGTCGAATAAAAACTTGGTTTATTAAATTAAACGCAGTTTCTGGGACACCCGGTATTTGCTCATCAGGGTATTTGACTGTGCCGGCGATTACCGCCGTCACGTTTACCGTAGTCCGGGGATAGTGGGTCCCCAGCGGATTGGGGGATGGATGCCGCGAGAAACGGCAAAGGAGTTGCCTTTCTGCCGGAGGGCCTCCGGGCAATAAGGATAGATGATGTGGTTCAAGCCTAACTCGTCTTACCGTTCGCGAGAGGCACGGCGGTCCTGTTCGTTATTCTTAGCCGAAAGACCTTTAACCGCGTACGTGCCGACTCCGCAGCCAATTAAAAATCGCAGAGCGCCGCGCGTGGAGCAAATGCTCCTGATTATTTCTTATGCTAATGAGCCGTAACGCGCGCGCGCGCGATGGTACGTGACTGCGACGCCGTGAAACTGCAATGCACTGACATAATGTCTGACGGTGCTCCCCTTTCTTTCAGGGAGCATCGCCTGAAGGGAAAAGGAACGAGCTAGCGTCGCAGTAAGTAAAATGTTAATTAGCTGCATTTGCTTATCTGTGCGATCTCAATAATGAATCCTGTCGACCGAAACTGTCGCCAGTAGTTTCTTTAAAATGTCTTTAGTTACGTACCTGACATTTATTTCTATTTTAAAAATAATTATTAAATTATTCTGTAAATGAGATTTACACTTATATATTATTTAAATAAGATTTAGAACGTCTTTCAGGGCGTTTTTTCTCGAGAGCAATATTCGGTTAGCGTCAGGTGCATTCAGCGTTTATTCTCATTATGCTGCTGCCAACTTCCGTAAAAAGTACGACGAACTTTGACACTTTATCGAACATTGTCGAGGTCGTTTGAGAGGTCGCTTCAGCGAACGATTATGCCAATATCGTGTTCGAAGCTTCTCGCGGTTCTTTCATCTAAGGAAAAATGAATTTTCTATTAATCCAAGAGTCCATAAAGGAGAGAAAATGTAAAAAATCTGCAATTCCACGCTGCGGCGAATGCGCTGACGTTTTATTAAACGCGTGTTATGATCAAATGCAAAATGGAATTTAACACATTGTTATTCATAGATGGAAAACATCGCGTTGTTGGCAATCGCAATGTTGGCAATCGTAGTGTTTGTTATCGATCATTCATAAGTCCCGTGGACAAATCACCTGTCGACGTTTATGAAACGATGAAAATTAAACGATGTTTCTATTGTCGCAATTTACGCGAACAGACGCGAACTTTCATGCTAATTAATATTTCACGGATTTATTGCGCAAAATTAAATATAATTAGCAATAAAGAACAATTGTTAGAAGGGAACAAAGTTAGTTTTATGCTTTGCTCAAAAAAAATATGTGGATCACTTTTTCTCAATAAATTTTTGTACACTTTAAATTTAATATTTCAGCGAATAATTAACGTAATAAAAATTTTAAAAAAGTTTTTACAGTGCAAACTCTATTATTAGGTGCTTTTGTTCAATTTCACTCAGTTTAATTTTTAAAAATGTGGTCAGCTTTGAATAAGGACGTATTTAATATATTCAAAGTTATAAAATATGTAGACTTCCATTGCCTAATAAAAAAATTGGCAAGCATAATCATTAATACCCTCTCAAATTCAAACTTTGCACTTTCAAATGAAAAAATTTTGTTCTATGCCGATTATTTAGCGAGATATCGCAGTTTAAAGAAACTCTTGTTTTTTATGATTTCAGCACGGTACTGCCGGCTTTTGCGTAACTCGATGCGCTCCACGGGAAGATTGTTTGGTCGGATTTTGCAGGTCATGTATGTGTATGGAGTGTACATGTATATTTGCGTAAATGTAGAGGTCCTTTAGTAAGAAATGTTGCCACCTGTTCCATCATAAACGTTTTTCTTTTACATTTCTTTACTCCAACATCCTTCAATAAGCTTGGACATAAATCCAACAGAACGTCATTTGAGAAATCGAAAATGGTCGACAACTATGGCAAACTTAGAAGAGGCAAATTTGGAATAAAATTTCTTAATCTGATATTAAAATATATATTAATATGAGATCAAGATTGCGAGATAATGCGTCGCTTTTTTTTATAAAAAAAGAGTTGGTAACACTTCTTATTTAAAAAGAACCACTACAAGTACACATACACATATTCACTCCATACACATTACATACATGATATTAAAATCCGACCGAGTAACCACTTGTAGTGAATATCGGATTACACAAACGCCAGCAGTATCGTGTTAAAATCAAATAAAAGTTACTTTAAATTGCGATATTTCGCTAAACAATTGTTAAAATAACATAGGATATAGTTTCTTTTCATTTGAAAGGACACGCTCGTTCTTTGACATGGTGTAAAATTTATTTTGTTAGGCGATGAAAGATAACAAATTTCAAGATTTTTAATACGTCTCAAATACGTTCTTATTCAAAGCTGATCATGTCTATTAAACTGAATAAAAATTGAACGAAAGCATTTTATAGTAAGGAGTGTGCCTTATAAAACTTTTTTTAAATTTTTGTTAACGTTATTAATTCGCTAAGTAATTACAGCTTAAAGATGGTCAAAAATTTATCGAAAAAAGTAGTCCACTAATTTTATTGAGCAGTGTATATTAAATAACATATATCTCTACAATAATTATCAAAGAATAATCAAGAGCAAAAAAAGATCAATAACGCTAAATCCAAATCAAGAACATGTAAAAAAGTTTTCAAATCTATAAAGCCATTTAAAGACAATTTGAACCTGTAAGTCATTCATTCACTAGGATCCTCTTAATATCACATTAAATTTGAAGAAAATATTTTTAAGCAAGTTTTCCTCTTCTTCGCGTGTCGCCTTGTCAGCGCGTTGGTTTGTCTCTTTTGCATATATCCGTAGATAGAAGCGTTTTCCAGATTTTTAAAATTTTCATTGCATTCTTCTTAAATTTGACACACTGTATTTTGAAAATAAAACAGTTTGAAATACATTTTTATGGAACATTTTTTTTTCTTAAGCCAAGGAATACTCTCTTCGATTCTCTATATTTACTTAGGAATTATCCTGTGCATTTATGTTAAACTCGCTGAAACAAATTCGTACATTCATGATTATTCGCTGTCTTTGTTGCATTCTGCATCCAGTTTAGGGGTTAACATTCTTAACTGTGACGGATTTTTCAACAGTTTTTAATTATTGTAATTATTTTATTACGTTAATTAATTTTCTCATCACTGTGCTACGTATTTTTTGTTTCTCTTTTCGCTTCTCAGGTTCAACGAGGACATTCAGGGAGAGAACAGGAATGAGTGCAAACACGTGCTGGATGAACGATGAGCCTCTCCGAGGGATGGGAAAGAGTGACTAATTCACACGATAATTATGGGGCCGGAAAATATGAGTGGAAAATTGCACGACATAAAGATCCTTAATGGCGTCTCCGCAGCTGCAGGAGTGCGGAGACACAGGATGGTGTATCGCTGCGGTAGCTGGTAATTACGATAAAGCTTAATATTCCGCAGGACGTAAGGCTGCGCGATCTGTGGCGGTTAATCCACGCAGAAAACAGTCTGAGGACGTTATCGCGTATTTATAAAAAAAAACGACGCTTTAACGCGTCGGCGAATTTTAACGCGAACGCTGGATTAATTTGTACCATTTGATATTTCCCAGTTTATTATCGCGCGATATGTTTTCATTAATCGTATCGCGCAAATTATTATCATTCTTGTTTTAATGAAGTACTTCCGCGTCGAAGTATTTTATCGAAAATATTTATTCAGCATGAGTGATATATTTTATAATTTAATTGCATATTGTTACGGCAGCAGTTTTATCTTTTGTCACATCGTACGTCAAAAATTAATCATTGCAATGGCTTTGTTATTTGTCGATATTTAAATTTGCAATGTATCATAATATTATCATTTATTTCGTATAATGTTATTACTTATTTATTTTCGCGATTTTGCTAAAGCTTACAATCAACTTTTGGTAATTTTGTGCGTAGAATACATCGTTTTAAAGATCCTTTCTATATCAAAGCACTGCCAGAATACATGAATTCTGCGGGGAGAAAGGCCAACTAAAAGGAAGCGTATAGTATGTGTATCGTAAAGTGATTAATGATCGAAATAATAGCTGTAGTTTAACAAGGTTACCGGGTGATCAAGGCGGGACCTCGAAATTAATCCTGAGTAGTAACCCCATTGATGTACCAAAAGTTTGATTAATTGTCACCAGTTATGAAGCAACAATGGTTTCCCTTGTCAGTTTAGCCATATTTCATATTTCAGCAAGCATAAGTCAACTTTCTGCTTCTAATTCTCAATTACGACAGATAAGTCAGTTTTGATATCAGTGTAAACATTTCATAAAGCAGCCGAGGAAAAGAAGTAATTACTATTTTTTTTTCTTGGTGACTTTTCCTTTTTTATGCTTTTCGTAATTTTATATATTTTTATTTTCTTTCTATTTATATCAAAAATGAATAAACCAACATGGGACTGACGTCATTTTTTAACCACCATATATTTATTCATTTTATTTAAACTATCCTATTATAGAAATTACGTTAGCGAAATTTACTATAATTAATGGTTACTACAGAGAAAGCAGAAATTAGTTTCTGAGTTTTGCAGCTATAGATAGTTTCTCAATCTACGTAATTGCATTTCGGAAATTATACTGACACAATAAATTTGTCGTAAAATGAGAATGAGATTCGTTTATCGGAAACTGATAGAGAACTGCCAGACAGCATTTGGAGAATTAATTAATTTTGGGTAGGAATATAACGCGTGTCTTTCGAGCTTCGTATTATTATAAAATGAAAACGATACGCGATTGGACGAGAACCGGAAGGATTCGCGTTTCAGGAAAATCGACGGGGCAAGGAATGACGTTTTATTCACGCGTAGCGAAGTTGAATAATGAACGAAAATTTTCAATCCTTAAGTGACAATCTCGTAAAATCGTTGACTCACGTACATTTTCACGTTCCTTCAACGGCCGGCATCAAAAACGCCGGCGTTTGTCGTTTTCGCCTCTGCGTGCAAAAAAAGCTTGTCAGATTGTTCCACCGTTAATTCGAGCGATCTCGCGACACGATGGAAGTGGCATACCAATTTCATGTTAACAAAGAAATGCCTCGCACGCTCACGGATTCTTTCTTCGACATCTTTCTTCGACGCGTTTTCAATTTATTTAACCCTCCACGGGGTTTGCCCTTTCTGCTCATCGAATTAAGTTGTCACTCACAAAAATTTATGCATACTATTCGTGATAAATAATCTTACATTTATTATTTAATTTTTTCATTATTTTTATTGACTTTTATGTAGTATTTAGTTGATTACGTACAAAAGAGAGAGTAACCTCGTGTTTGATATAAAATTTTAAAATAAGAATAAATAGTAAGAATCGTTTAATCAGATTACAAATCAAGAAATATAATCAATAATGTGTTATGAGCCGACTGGGTTTTAATGCTAATAAAATTTATAAACAACATTTGATAACGATCTCTATTCAGTTATCCTCAGTGTCAAAATTATAACTGTTATATATCATAATCGGATTATATTATGAAAATATAATTTTTACAATGCAACCTTCAGTAATAAAACGTATACTCGCAAATAATGGAAAACATACATTTGATCGCTTGCAAACCTTGTGAAGGTTTCTTGTAACCGTTTGATGCCATAGGTAAGCAGAAATACAATCTTCAAACTGTGGATAAAAGATTAATACGGAAAATGTAACGACAATAAATTAATCATTAGATTTCAATTGGATATGAATAAACTATAAAAAAATACAAGAAAAATTATGATTTACTTTACCTACGGAAAGTTAGAAGAAATTTAATGTTTAAAATTAATTAGAAAAATAAAATTAGGAAGAGTCAAATAATTAATTCAAACTTGATTGAAAAAAGAAAGTATTACCCTAATCGAAAATTAAAAATAAATAATAAATAAATAAGTTATATATAATCTAAAGGATAAATAAAGTAAAATGTTTATAAACGTACGCGGGGAGAGGCCAGTACAATTCGTGTTGTTATAAAATATGTTAAGTAAAATTTTAATTAGATCTTATTGTATTAATTAAGAAGAATTATTAATTAATCTCTGTTTCTGGTTTATTTCGCACGTTATACATAATAAGGAACATTATATCATTTAGGCCGAAGCTAGCTCATAGTTTCCTAAATTATATAATAGCTTACACAGTGTGAAATAGCTTTCTGCTCTCTGTTCTGTTTGGCTGCAAACCTGTAAAATTAGACACAATTAATTCCGAATTATTATCGTCTTATATATAATTATCAACTGTGTAAATTTATGCGCTCTAAGCGATAATAATTCCTAATTATATAATGACTAGTTAATCTATATTTGCAATGAACTTGGCTCGATATTGCACGCATAGCGCATTAATAATAGTATTGCATTTATGCGAATTAAATTGGAGCGTCAGTATCATCGCCACATTTGTACATTGGTGTAACCTCAGCGTAAAATAGAACTTGGGTTAGTGGCAACTACGATTTGAACGTTCTGAGTGTCTCCAACAGTAAACAGTAGCGCGTGATGCAACGATGGCATAACGAGCAAATGTGTAATCACATTGCATCTCAAAATGTATTCGGATTGTTACATGGTTACTCTGGGTGGTAGTATGCATATCATACATTACAAACGATTATCTGCATGGTACAAAGGAAGGAAGTCAATACACCGACATACCATTTTGTTTGAGATTATATTTCTTAAACTAAAATAAAACTTTTGAAATATAAATACAAATTAAAAAGTAGTTTCTATAGCAATTTTTATAATATTGTTTCAAAATTATCAATAATTACGTTTTTCGTAAGATAAGCAGAAAAGAACAAAATGAATCAAATTGATAAAGTGGACAAGTAATCACACATTCGTCTTTTTTTGTTTTTTAGCATTAGACATCTGTACAAAATATATGTTAGTATATAGGAGAATTCCTAGAGACTTTTCACGTTGATGTAAAAAGTTTTTGTCAATTTATATAATATCTTACAAATAGAAACAAGAACGCCTTCTACGGTCAAGCTAGATCTTAGTGCTTTTATAAATTTTACTTGTGTGATTTNTTTTTTCAAATTCAACCGACTGCGCGCCGAATTACTTTTCCGGTCATAACACAGTTATAAGTTGAACATGAACAGGTAATATCACATTTATTAAATTAGAAACAATGTGATATTTTTCGCAATAAATTCTTTACAGTTTTTTCAGGGGGGAAAATGAGTCTAACATCAAGATGCAAGTTAGCATCATCAATTATTAAATTGTCTCTAATTTAATAAATGTCATATTACCTGTTCATGTTCAACTTATAGCTGTGTTATAACCGGAAAAGTAATTCGGCGCGCAGTCGGTTGAATTTTAAAAAAGGTATATAAAAATCACACAAGTAAAATTTATAAAAGCACTAAAATCTAACTTGACTGTAAAAGGCGTTTTTGTTTCTATTTGTATGTTATACATTATTGATTGAATATCTCTCTAATTTTATATGATATCTTGTTCTGCAAAACAATATGTAGCGTGACAGCATACAAAAATTAGATTAGGTTCTAACTTAATAGATCTTGTAATTGTATTTTTTTTTAAATTTTATTATATAATTTTTTTACTATCTTTTAGTCTGTCTTATCAACAGATATGCTAATTTTTGCTGCGTCCCAATTTTGTTTTAAAATCGCATAATGAGAAATATAAGAACAACAAAAATATAAATTAAGATATAGACCAGTTTTAGAACTCTATGAACGTTTAAAATAATCTAACAGTATAAATAATACACTTGCTATTGTTTAAATTATGCAATTTGAGAAAGAAAATTGCGTAAATTTTATTCTTACTTTTGAAAAATTTTTAGATTCTATATTGAAAATGTCATGAATGTATAAACTATAAATTTATAATTATCTTTAATTAAATAATAATGCTTAAAAAATAATATTCCTTAATTATTTAAATAAATCATGTTTTTATCAGCATTAATAAAATTTAGTTTCTGAGAAATGAGGGAATGTTTAAAAGATCTATGTTAGAATTGACAACTTTCTTCTACTCATCATGCTTATTTTATATAATTTTATTATCTTATTAGATTCTTTATTTCTTTATGTATAGGTTTTTATACATATTCCAGTATTCTTCCTGGTTATTTTGACATTAATAAATGCCGTCACTCGCACATGCAGAGAAATGCAATCAAATGTTCGTTGCTTCCGCTGAAACTAGGCGACTTCCTCCGTAGAGATGTTTGGTTTCCCACTCCCCCGCGATTACATTATTAGTTAAATGCGGGAAACATACGTTCCGCATATTAATACATATTTTAATAATACGTAGTATTCGGAGAGTATTAGGATATGAAAATAAAGCAACTGCAATCTTTTATTTAGAACTAGAAAAAAACACAAATTTAATGATTAAAATAAACAAAAAAATCAAATTTCTCTGTCGTACAGTTATTGGAATCGATTGATCGGCTATTGAGCTCTCATTGCTACGATTTAAGAATTTATAGTACAAAAATTGAAATAAGATTAAAATATAAAAATAATATAGATAATAGGTGTGCAACATTTATAAACAGTATTAAATAGAATTTTCAGAAAAGAAAATTTTAATAAAAGAAATGACAAACAAATATGAGAGCCAATATCGGTCATGCAGTGGTCTCCGGTGGATTTTAGTGCTAATAATAATTTTTGTGTGAACTTTTACAATTTTCACGTGAATTATCACATGAATTGGGCGTCGCATATTCATCGGTTTTGAAACACAGTCCGAAACCGGAATACGTAATATTACAAATTAAATTGATGGCAATTTAATAATTCTGATGATAATAATCTTAAAAAACTGTAAAGAATTTATTGCAAAAAATAAAATGTCAACCAGGATTCTATTTCAAGATCGTCAAATATGCGGCGCGCAGTTTACGTGAGTTGGAAATTGTAAAAATTCTCTAAAAAATTATTATTTTTCAGGCATCAAAATCCGCTGCAGCTCGCTGCTTAATCGATATTGACTATCTCATCTTTATGACATTTTCATCGGCTTCAATCTTATTGTTTGAAAAGAATGAGTTACATGAAAGCAATGGCGATCAATTTACGAACGCGCAAAGATAATAATTCGTTGATTGATTAACAATGTTTTTTTAAAGCAATAATAATTTAATCAAAGAAATAAAAGTTCATAATGCTATAGATTGAAGAATTATTGTACAAACGCAGCACTAATGGAAATGTTTTCAATATCTTTGATATTGTTTCAACAAAATATTATGCCAATAAAAATGGTTTATATTCGAGACAGGTACATTCTGGACATTGCATATTCATAACTGCGAGATTTAAAAAAACCGCGAGAAATACCGTACACGTGTGCAATGTTTAAAAAATTGGTAGAATTAATTTATTCAACAAATTTACAGATATCAAAGCCCGACATCTATTCGCTCTAGAGCGAATATAAAAATTAATATGCGCGCAACAGTGTGCGAAATGCTAGAGCACCTATCTGTCAGCATACGACCCGGAAGGGACGACTGCGCGCCGTTCGGCGGGTACCCGACAGCGGAAATATCAGCGCTATCTCTTCCAATGCGCAATATTCTCGACGGTATATCGAGTGTAATTGACGTCGCCGTTTGCGATACGTCAGCACGCGAATATAGCTATTATAGGCGTAAAGTGCATGTATAATGCACCGGGAAGTTCTGATGTACGTCGCCTGATGCTCTAACATCGTGATTCGAGTCTTAATGGATCCCAAGCCATTCTCGTAGTGCTATCTGCGCGTAACAGTATCTGCATTGTTAGATCCGCTCAGCCGCGAGTGACTCGATTACCCGGATTGTCGCGAGCCAGGGCGAGACGAAGGGGGCCGGGAAGGGATCGAGATCCTTGAATTAATCAAGGGTGTGCAACCTCCCGGCGTAGTTCGGCGCCTTTTGGGACAGAAACACGATCTCCTTGCAGACAGAAATCCGCATGACGATACTTTCTCGAGTGCGTGGGGAATTGATACAATTGTCGCGACCTCGTAAGAGCTCTCTTCGCGTGTCGGTGATTCGAGATGTTGCATGACAATGGAGATGGAGAACATGTCGGAATAAGCTAAACAGCGCGTCGTAAAATTTAAGTTTAATGTAGGTAATAACTAAGAAATGAAGGAATAGTACAGGAAATACTAAAAAGGTTGATTATTATGGAGATGGATAGGTATCTTACTTAAAAAGTTGTTGTTTCCTTCCTCTTTTGGGTATAAACAAATTTGTGGCTACAAAGACACATCCGAAATGAATCGATATGATTGACGCGCCATAAGTTATACGTGATGCAAATTACATTAACGATCTAATACTATGAACGTACTAGTCCATTACGTACACTGGATTTCGTAAGTTCTCGATAACTAGCAGACCGACAGCGACACTCTGTTCCATATGCGCAAATAATTAGTTGCACGAAATCCGCGAGCATGATTGACTAATTAATTGGTGAAATCACATGGCCGATTATAGGACTCGTAAAACGTTTCGACGATGCTCATTTCGATGACTGTTCGGTAAAATTAAATTTGTTAAACAATTTGATAAACAAAACGATGAAACGTGTCGAGTTATACAACAAAAATATTTTTGACTGAACAGTAAAAAGGTAAAGAGAATAATGGAATCGATTTTCTTCTTATTATGCTCGTTAAAATAAAAATCCGGATGAAGCAATGTTGTTAATACATTGTACTTGTTTTAGAAATCATTTTTAATTCAAGAATTCAGTAAAATGGAAATATTGTTTTAATGTGGTCATGTAAATATGAAAATATGTATGTGTTATTTTTTATTATGGGCAATAATAATAATGAATAATAACAGGAAATTAAAAAAAATTAGCTGCACTATTAATTGTAATGTAATTTTGAGAAACCAAAATTTAGTTAATAATGATCAAATTTTTAAATTTTATATTAAAATGTCAGCCTAAATTTTTATAAAGATTTCGCTAAGATATAAAAATAAGTGTAATATAATAAATATAGTATATGTTACTAATATAAAATGTTTATATTTATAATATAATCCTTTTTAATATTATACTTTTTATTAAAATCTGCCACGCCCTATCTAGTGGTAGATTTTAAATCACAATAATAAACAGCGCATTTTTGATCATTTTAAATAAATACAATTCACGAACAAAAGATTATTATTTTACATACTTTAGGAATTACCATGCTTAAATATGTTTTTAATTTAAAACGTATTTATTAAATTAAATATTGCATTTTGCAGATGCATGATAAAGCTATTATATACGCGGTCATATACAATATAATATTGTTATATTTAATAATACGATAATGTTATAGTACACATTGTAAACGTGATGATGATTCTGTAATAATTATATTATACGTGACAGAGGGAAGTATGCCGCAATGTATTACATAGTAGTCTAGATAATTGATCTCCATGATAAATAATTGCGGGAATCCTATAAACTCGTAACTGGTTGCAATTACCGGTAAATGCTGGCATTATTGAGTTCGATCCCTATTCAATATGTATTGAAGATTCATGCTATTGAACGGATTTTAACATTGTTAGTTATTTATGTTTGTTATTTCTATTGATCATTCGTGTAACGAGTAACGAGAGATAATGTCATTCCTATTATTTTATTTCTCATTATTCGCATGCAGCTCTACATCACCTCTTAATATGCACAATTACATAATAAAATAATAATAGGACAATACAGATCGATATGTAAAAACAACTAATTAAATATGAACCTTATTCGGTCATAGCTTTATGCTGATATTTCTTGTGTGATTTATATGATTTTACATACTTTTTCAAAGTCATCAAACTGAGCGCCAAATAACTTTTCAGTCTTGAAATAATTAAACAAAAATAGTAATTTTATAATATTAAATTGATAATTAATTTAATAATAATGATGCAAACAAACATCTATTACATTCTCTCCAAATACTGGGAGTAAACAATTTGTTATGAAAAATTACATCTCAGCCAGGGATCAAACCAGCAATTTCCCGATTTTCTAGAGCGGGATGTCTCAGTACTTAAATAATAAAAATTTATTGTATAAAAAACTAGTAGCATTAAAAAACTGATAAATTTAATTAGATTCAATTAAATCTCAATTACGTTGCTAATTTACTTAAATTAAAAACGATTTACATTGTTCTATCATGTTTTAAGTACATTTTGTTTAATTTATGTAATTATATAGGTATTATGCTTAAATTCAATATTATTTATAACTATTTATTAATAATATCTTATTTGTAATTATTACGAATTAAATTATAAAACTAAATTTATCCTACCCTAGATTTAATTTAAAAGCTTAGCAATCTGTTGTACTTTTTATGTAACTTCTTTTATATAGCCCAGTTTCAATCATTACTAACTTTTTAATTCTCCGCCGTAAAAGAAACTTAGTTTATCCTCAATAATTTTAGGAAAATAAGAACATTTACGAAATTTCTTGGTAGTGTAAAAATCTTCTTGAAAACATTTTAAAGTTATAACATAATCAATTATCTTGTACATATATCATGCTAATATTTTTACAGATTATACGTCAGACCAATATTTGTGTAATACAATTTATACGTACAATTTTTGATAAAGCTAGATTTATTAGGAGAATACGACACAATATCTATCAGGGGAAGTAACATTAATTGTAACGCTTCGTTAGCTGTTATCGTTACATTTTTTCGATAACGATTGTTACTTTTCTTGCCTGTAACAATAATGATAACGTCATTACATTGACAGTAACAGTAATGGATTCAACTGTTACTTTTATTGTTACTTTAGTTATCTATTATTTTTGTATCCATCATTCCATCCATTTAATAGATTAATTATGTGATGTGCAAAAAATGTAGAAAGACATTTATATTGAATATTGAACATCCAATATCTGTAGAGGCATTTAAAAAATCAATGTATGTCAGTAAGTATTCGTTTGAAAATGAAAAATAATGATGAGTGTATAACAAGTGCAATAATGAAATAATATATGTATTAATTAAAAATACAAGTTTTTATTATAGCATGTAATACACACATACACACACACACACACACACACACACACACACACACACACACACAAACTGCTAAAAAAATTAGGGGACCACTTTTTCTAAGTAAATTTTGCCATTTTTAAATTGTAATAACTTAGCGACTAATTAACGTAAAAATAAATTTAAAAAAGTTTTACAAAGCAAACTCTCTATTATAAGGTACTTTTATTTAATTTTTATTCAGTTTACTACTTAAAAGTGTGATTAACCTTGAATAAGGATATATTTGAAGTATCTTAAATCATGTGCAGTCTTCCACCTAACAAAAAAATTAACGATTGTAACGTACCGATGTGTATCCGGGAAATGTTTCCCAGTCATAATAGATTATTATTTATTCATGTCGGCTAGAAAGACGCTTTCTTACAATATTAGTTGTTGCGATGAATTACTAACAATAAGTCGGTAATATTCGTACTTCAGTGGTCGAACTAGTTAAGATACTCTCTCGAAATGTAGAGAATCTACATTCAAACCTTCGGCCAGATAATATTTTTCACAACAAATTTTTTACAACTTTTAGAAAGGAGAGAGATTGTAAAGATATTTGTAGGCATCAAAATTATTAAATTGATTAACAATTTAATTTGTAATATTACATTTCTTGTTCTATTTAACCGCAACGTTTTAAAGTCCGGCAAATACAAGTATGGTGTGCAGTTCGAGGGAACTTGTAAATGTATATAAATTAGTTTAAAAAATTATTATTGCATGAGCACTAAGATTCGCTTTCGACCGGTTAGCCCTTTTTTCTCAATTTAAATGTGTTGATACACTTCCTGGTTATCGGTTAACGAATATAATTATTGATACCATCTCAAAATATCCGCATTTAAATGACAAAATTTAGTTTTACGCCGATTAGCGAAATGTCGGAATTTAAAGTAATCCCTGATCATGCTGAAATGATAAAGCTTTTTTATGATTTTAGCACGATATCGCTAGCATTTGTGTAACCCGATGTTCACCGCAAGAAGGTTGCACGCTCAAATTTTAAATATCATGTATATATGTGTTTGTATATGTGTATGGAGTGTACATGTAGAAGTTTTTTTTTAATAAGAAGTGTTGCCATGCATCTCTTTGCTGTATTATTTTGCGCAATTTTGATTCTCATATTGATGCATTTGTTTGACATCAGATTGAGAAATTTCATTCCAAATTTGACGCAGTTTCTCTTCTTCTGCTATAGTGTGCGCCATAAATGTTCTATTGAATTTGTATTTATGCTCATTGAAGGATGTGGAAATAACGAGATATGAAAAAAATGACGTTTATGACAGAACATCGTTTGACAAATCGTCGAACGATACGAACAACCATGTCTTATTGTTAGATGAGACATTACATCAAATTTGGAATAAAATTTCTCAATTTGATATAAAAAAGTGTATGTCAATATGAATTCAATGTGCGAGGTGATACAGCAAAGATGTGGCAACACTTTTTATTAAAAGAAATCTTTACATATATACATGTACACATGTACATTCCACACACATAACCACATGATGTGCAAAATCCGAGCGAGCAACTTCCTCGTGGTGCATATCGGGTTACGAAAATACCGACAGTATTGTGCTGAAATCACAAAAAAATAGAAGTTACTTTAAATTGCGATATTTCGCTGAGTAATCGGTGTAGAACAAAGTTTTTTTTTTATTTGAAAGAGCAGAGACTGTACTTTGAGATGGTATCAATAATTATATTCGTTAATTTTTTTGTTAGACGGTGGAAGACAGCAAATTTCATGATTTAGAATATTTTAAATTCGTCCTTATTTAATATTAGCCTTTTAACACGCCTTTAAGTATTAAACTGAATAAAAATTGAACAAAAGCATTATATTAAAGAGTTTGCCTTGTGAAATCTTTTTCTAAATTTATTTTTACGTTACTTATTTACTGAATAATTACAGTTTAAAAGCAAGCAAAAATTTATTGAGTAAAAGTGATATCCTAATTTTTTTGAGCAATGTATATTCCTATGATGCTTTGTTACTCTCGAGACGTTAAGCACAATAGAAATTTTGTTATTTATGTTTATAGAAACATCCTGATACTGTAGCTATATTTCGAAATATTTTGTAGCTGAACTACAAGAGAGGTAAAGTGGCTTAGATTTTAATAATTTCTAATGATCACAATATTATCAAAATTACTAGATTAATAGAATTAAAATATTTTTTTGCGCTTATTTATTGATTAGATAAATAAAATTTTATGAAACGTCTTAGTTTTCTAAATCCCACCAATAATGATGTAAAAGTGTTAGAAGGACCGGAAAGCCGGAATTTGGATGGACATTTAAAATTATGAAAAAATTACACATGAAATGGAAAATATTGTACTTTACTATGACACAACAAATTTAAAAGTATGCTTTATAACTTCTAAGTTATAAATCTTTATATAAAAAGTGGTCCAATTTATGTAACTTTATCCTATATTTAAAAAATATCTATGAAAAAATATGTGTACATATTTATATTAAAAATAAATGAATTTAATTATTTGTATAAAATGTATACTTATATCTGTATCTGTTTATTTTTTTTGCAATAACTAACTATATTTAATTAGTTTAAAAAATGTATCTTTTACAATACTAAAAACAATATTTTATTACAGCAAAAGAGTATGAGTAT
This sequence comes from Solenopsis fugax, assembly GCA_003595255.1. Lineage (NCBI taxonomy): Eukaryota > Metazoa > Arthropoda > Insecta > Hymenoptera > Formicidae > Solenopsis > Solenopsis fugax. Next base: position 17,122 of record QKQZ01024612.1, on the reverse strand, counting down.
TTATTTCATTAATATTATAATTGAATTAAGAAGATTATTTTTAATTAGAATGCGTTAATAGAATATTTCTTTCATGTTGATTTTTTATTCTTATTTTATTCAACTTTTTTATTTGTTATTTTCCACTGAGATATAATAAGAAAATAAAATGGCATTTCAACATCTCTCTTCTATAATATTTTATCTAAATACTTCCTATGTATTTGAGTATGTAACTAGATATATCTTTTTAACTCAGTAACTATAATTTATATTTTATTTTGTATTTTACCTGAAATATAACATTTTAGATACATTCGGTCTCTAACATATACACATACACATATATGTGCACGCTTATATAATATTTGAATAAGTGTAAGAAGAGACAAATAATGATAATTTGAATAACGTTAGTTTCGCTCTTTTAAAATGCAGGATATATCTTAAAACTTCTCCAAGTTCTTTTGATTTATGTTATTACGCAAAGTGCAGGTTTGTAAATGAATAATCGATTAGAAATATTACAATACAATGCTTTTAAATATTATTGCGTTTTTATAAAGATACAATAGAGGACGTTTTTGATCATGTTGCACAACCACTTGCAACGCAACTTTTCTCTTGGGACCAGGCAATCAGAATATTTTATATTAAATTAGCAAATTAGCGACGAGTAATTAGGTGTCACCCGACACAATAATGTAAATTTTACTTTAATTTTAATTTTAATATATTTAGATAAAGAAGTTTATAAAATACAATGATTTAAATTTAGAAGAATTTTTCTTTCTCTACATGAATAGAAGTTCTGTATAAAAAAATAAAAATTGAAAAGAATACAATGGCTCAATAAATAAAAATGACAATTAAGAAGGACACTGCGAGACTAGCTAGATATAATTGCTTAAAATAAAGAAATTTATTATCGAGTTAAATTATTAAAAAGATTTATTTTCGATGAAACGTTAATATTGCAATATATTTCGGCTACATATCAATTAGACGTATAGACCATTTTAATGAAGTTTATGGATAAAAAACGGAGTCAAATCGATGTATTACTTCTGGTCATGCAAAGTTGATGAGCTTGTAGATTATGTGCAAAACTTTAATGCTTACTTCCACCAACGAGATATCAGTTTAACTTACTCTTTATCTTTTTTTTAGTTCCAAGAATTGGAAAAAATAAAGAGTAAATTAAACTGAGTTTAAAGTTAATTTACATTGGTGGAAATGGGCATAAATACGTGACAGATAGAATACGAATATTATAATGATTCTCTTTATCTTGCTAAGATATTCATTTAATTTCGCTTTCATATACGTATAACATGTTGGAGTCTAAAGAAAAGGACAAAAGTAATAAAATAACAAATAAAAGTATAATATTTTTGTAACATTATCTATTATGAGATTACAAATTTAGAGATTTAAAATTTATTTCAAAAATATTTGTGATATAACTTTATTACTATTAAGGGGACAAATGTGATGTATCTCTAAACATACTTTTAAATCAGAATCAGTATTTTATTCACTGAATGATAGTGAATAATATACTCGATTTCGGTTTAAAGAGTAACAATAACAATAATGCATTTATTTAAACTCAGTAATGAATAACAGTAAAGAATTATTCTTTACAAAAAAGTAATGGAAACATTACTTTTATGAAAAATTGTTGCCAATTTTCATATCAAGTGTCTTTATATATTTTATTGTCAATTAATTGTAAACGTTAATCAAAGAAGTATTTAATATTTTGTACTTTTTTTAGAAATTTATCTTTCATCAATTCTTAATTCACTGCAAATTAAAATATCGCTCATTATTTTAATTTAGCTCAGAAAAATATGTATATGATGATGACATCGTTAGCAATATCGCGATGTATTATTTTTTGCGGACGCAAAAAATCCTCCCGTCATGTGGCGATTCAATAAGTCGTCTCTTGCCATCCGCTATCGTAAATGCAATTTTCCGATGTGGAGGATTTTCCACGGGAAAGTTATGAGCGTCGCAATTGGATATCCTGTCCTCTTAGAGTATTTTTTCTACGAGAGCTAAGAGGATACGACGGGTCGGTACTGCGATCGAGTTGGATAATCGGAAAGGCAACGATTCTATTTCACATGACCAACACATGACGCACAGTCCAATGTATACGTACATTCCGATCGAAACATACATAGAATGTATCCTCTCGGAGCCAATTTCGTTACGATAATCTGCGAGAGGCCGACTTGATAAAAAAAATAAGGTATGCAGTGAGAATAGTAAGTAGTGAAAGTATTAGGTAGTGAAAGCATTTCTTAATTTAAAAATATAAAAAATTATGATTATAATTGAATTAAAATACTGTGTGTGATATTATCTATATAATTATACAGTGCCCACTTTTAATTTTATAACATTTTTTGTAATTACTTAGTTCGGGTTATCTCTTTTATTATTTTAATGTCATCGTTTCTTGTTTATTTTGATGTTACATTTTGCTATTTTAGACTAATTTATTGTCGGAGAACACTGCGTGTTACTTTCACGGTAGAATTATTTCGTTTGTTCCGACATCTTCTTTACTCTATTCTTAACTTAATTAAATACAATAAGCCAGCAAAAATGTTTGTCTTCTTTTGCAGATGTTGTTAGAAGGTAGTCATATATATAAATATGTAATGACCAACTTAACTTCGGATGAAAAATTAAACTACATGTTTTAAGGCAGTTATATTTATAACATTAAATTCTCCATAAATAATATTATATACGAAATGTTAGAAAACGTTTGTTCTCTCGTGTAGCAACCTTTGTAATTTGCACAGTAATTAATCTAATCTTCGTTCGATTATAAGCGAACTATCACGATAAGCCCCTCATCGCTTTTTATTAACTTCCATGCAGTTGCATTTAATCTCTCTATCCCGTCGGCGACCGAGGAATGTTCAGCGGATCGATTGGCGGAATTAATGCGTTTTCGAGAGCCCGTCAGCGCGTATTTACATTTTATTAAAACTACCAGCCGTCGATGGCCAGATATAAATCTCAATCCAAAGCGGTATTGCGAATTCTGTGGTCTGCGCCTCTCGGGCTTGGGTGAGCGCGATGATGCAGATGCAGATGCACCGGCGGTGGCGGCTGATCCACAGCTATCTGCAGGCGCCGGTCATAAAGACGAAACTGCATTCCGCTATCTCGCCACAGCCACCACCGTTCTTCCTTGCGAGATCACCTTTTCTTCCGGCGGATGCTTCCGACACGGCGTATCCGCGCGCGAACCGTGTTGTTTACATCTACACGAGTACAAGTGTTGACCTTAACTATGGCACATCGCCTGGGAAATTGATGATCTTGACTCACCGCGTCACTTTGTTGAGAAGATTAGGAATGTTTAATCTTAACACAGCTTTGATATTGTTGCTCACTCGACGGCTCTATCGATTACCATGCCATACGCATCAATATCATTCCACAATTTCAATAGTAATACGAATGGAAATAGTAGTATGCATTATATCAATGCACAGAGTAACTAGAGACGACTAAATTTAACAGGATATTGATTTTAATTACTCGACATCAAACACCATATATTTTACCATCTGTAAAGCGATGTTTGATGCGAATAATTGAAGTGTACCATTAAAAAGCGATCTCACCAGTGAAGCCAGATACGTTTAAACAACTCTATTATATTAATACAATACGATTTTTTAAAAAATTTAACTTTTAAGGAACGTTATTTTATGTAATAATATAATACAGCTTTTTAAAAGTTTTTCTTTTTTTTAACGTTTAATTTTAAAACGTTTAAAACTCTTTCTTCAAATACATGAGAATTATTTTTTTAAATGTAATATTTACAACGTCTACTGCAGTCAATGCAGATTTGATAAGATTTATTGAAAGAAATATTATTTCGCAGAAAATATGAATGTTTGCAAAATTTTGAATTTTGGAAGCAATTACATGAAGCTTCTTGCAGAGCCAGGGGCTAGATTTTGTATCGTACTACAACTCTTTTCACACCACCTCCGTATTGCATCACGATAAGTGCAGTGTTGACGATCCGTCTTTTCACCGTCGAATTGTATGTCAGATTGAAAGTATCCTTCAGTGTGAATTGCATTTTCTTGACTTTCGAGTGGACTTGCGTCAAGATTCCTCTTCAGATTGTGAAGAGATTCTTTCTAAGTTCGGAAATTCGTCGCAGTATATAATTCGCGAAATAAAATTCCAGCAAACGAAAATAAATTCAAATGAATTGAAAATTGCAATTTCTTTTAATTTATTCGAGTTTACGCTTTAGAGTTCCGGAGTATTTTTGGATTCAAATGGACTCAAATGAATTGAAATACGAAATGAGCTATTTATCATATTAAATCCGAACGTATTTATATCCATATTGTATTATTTTGGAATTCAAATAGATTCAAAAAATTTGAAGCGCGAATTCGAAAATGTCGAAATGAATTTACTTCTATTCATTTCAATTCATTTTTGTTTGCTGGGATGCTATGTTACATGTATTGATGGTACATAGTGTAATGGTACGTTATGTTTTAACATTAAAAATACAGAATATTTTATAAAAATACTATATTTAATAACGAAAGTATCAGACGTAAAGGAAAATTTTCGTGCATTTGCACGGCGCACCAGCGGTCCACTAAATAGAGGAAGCCGATTCGAATACGTTCGTGCAAGCCAGCAAGCACCTACTGCCATGCGTCTAATATTTTCGTTAAAATATAACATTGTTGTAAGGTATTCTGTATTTTTAATATCGAAATGTGTATCATATCGTGTGCCCTCACGTGTAGCGTACCTTCTCGCGAATAACTGTGATGTCACGCGTTCTCCCGATTTAAATGTATCTTCTGCATGTTCTCCTCATGTATAACTTTATTCCTCACTTTAGAAGTCATAAGAAATGATGTTTGCCTTTTTTTGCCCAGCAAAAGTATATCTTTTTCTAACATCCTTCTTTAATTGAATATTTTTTAATTAAGTTTTTATATAGTATTATGAATTAACTTGCATTTGACTCTATTTACTTTTCGTTTATTTCGCTAAACTTTGTTTAACTGAAAATAAAAATATATATGTACCTAATTTTGAATCTCTTATATAATTTTTTTAGTATGATAAAATAATTTTGTATGTGTATAGTATCGATATGATAAATTTTATAATTCTGAAAATATTACTATTTGTGTAGGCTACAGCTTTTCTACTATTTTGCATTTACAGAAATCATTTTAAATAAAGATTAAATTAAAAAAAGAAAAGAAAAAAAGGAAATTAACATGTAACTTTTTTTATTCATTAGTCTACTACTTTTGCATATCATTTGTTAATATAACCGAAGAATTATTTAATATTTGTATTTTTTTGTATTACATTACCCTAATATTTAATAATAACATAAAAAGTATTCTGTAAAGAATAGTTACTGAAGGTATATTATAATAAAATTTGGTTTTATTTATTTATTTATTTTCATTAAAACTTGCTCTTAATGCTACACAATAAAAGCTTAATTTGGTAATAATAATAATAATATCAATATTTTAAAATATAAATCGCTAATGAGTTAACTTTAATTTGCATTAAAAATAAATAACAGTAAGTGTACTTATCTTATACAAAGTTAAACAGGTGAAACAGCAATCATACTCACTAGGTAATTGAATATAATTGATTGACTCCAAAGATAACCCCAATCACATTTAAATGCTCGGAGAGCAGGCTAGTTCAACGACATATCTGGACCAAACTTTCTGCCTACAAAGTAAAGCCGGAAGTTGGCAGTTTAAGCAGAGTAAGATAGTTTTGTGGGCTCTCTATTTCGTACCCTTTCCACAGCCGATATCTTGCCGTGAATGAGATAATGAAATAGAGAGCCCCGCAAAACAACTATCTTACTCTGTAAACTACCAACTTCCAAATTTATTTCGTATAGGGGAGAGTGATCCAATCGGACCTTCGTATACAGAATCTAGATATATATCATTTGACGAGCTATTTTGTCTGCTTGAATTTGTTTAACGTTTTAATTTAATCCAGTTTTAATCCATTACGTCCTAAAATGGACGCTTTTGAGAAGTCTAACACAGTAGTAGATATTTCTAAAACATTCTTAAAATATCTGAGACTCTTGAATGTTTTTAATATGTCCGGAACGTTTAAAAAATATTTTTTAAATGTTTTTAAAATGTTGTTTTAAAAACGCTACTTGTTTGTTAATAAAAGGTTGATCTACTAATTGTTTTTAATATAAATTTTAAAAAACATTTAAAAAATATATTTTAAACATTCCGGACATATTAAAAACATTCAGGAGTCTCAGATATGTTAAGAATGTTTTAAATTGATATATATATATGTTAAATTTATATATATAACACAATTGCTTCTATAAATAATGTTAAGCCTTGTATCCATGATACTAAAAATTAATCCAAGATCTCGAATGGAAAGGGAATGGATCAATTGCGTTACTCAATTGGCGGAATTGTACTAATGCGATAAACCAATTCTCTCTCTGTACGAGATCTCGAACCGATTTCTAGCATCGTGGATACAAAGGACGAAATTTATTTCTTACTCTGTTACGTAGAACATTAAATTAAGCACAGCAGAATGGTGACACGAAATTTCAGTTAAAACATTCTAAGCAATTAGCTCACTGAATGAGTCACTTTAATTTTAACGCGAATTTACACTATATACAGTTCTTTATTATACGTATAGGGTAAAGTTGCCTATTATGAGATACCTTTTTTTAAAGGCTTATAATTTATTTAATTTATATTATTAACTCCTATTTTTATATCCAAATTAGCAATCGATAATAGTTATACTTTGTTGTATATAAAATTTTTTATCAAAGTTGCCGATTTTACTCGTTCAAAAAAAGGGTTCCTATGAGATACAAAGGTTTTTTTATATGAAATGGATCTTATCGACTTGGAATCTTACTAGTTTCAAATTAGGCTCCAGACTCAAAATCTAGTTGACCAATCAAATAGCTCTTTCGATACTCAAAAACTTTTGTACGTACAAAATCTATTCTTTTCGAGATATTTTAAAGTCTTAGTATTAATGTTGAAGGCCATAACTTTCAAGCCTCATAATTCGAAAGTCCTCAATGACAAACTTTATTATAACATTTTGGAAAGTTCTCGAAGTTAGAATGTGCAATAATAAATTGGGATTTTTGAGTGTCTCATATTATGAATTCCACGCTTTGCAGTTTTACGATCACCAAATCTAATATTTATAATTAAGCAAATCATCACATCCCGTATTTTTCTATTAATACGACTTTACTCTATCACTGCATGCAGAATTTATCATCAAATATTTGTTTATTTTATAATAAACAAGGTTTAAAGACTCATCTCAATAAATCTTGACAACATCCAATTTCAAAAAATTTTTTTTTCAACGACTGCATGCATGATTTAATAATTAATTTTTTATTAAATAGATTTCACCCCAAGAGTAATAAATTTATGATGGTACTAACCACATACGTTTATTAATGTAGGAGCAACCTCGCTACCTCATATTAGGAATCTATCCCATAATAGGCGACTTTACCCTATCTTATTACAGTTTATTACAGTAAATTATCATAGGTGAGCGGGAAGTTCTTTGCGAAATTAAACGAAGCATTGCGCGGTTCGGCGATTGATCGTTAAATCGATTGCAAGAGGATTGCTCCGTCGGCACTGTTTTATACTATCGCTCTTCCAGAATCTTTGAAACGATTTTTATGTTAGCAAACCGGTAATTAGAAGTTTCTAGAAGAGTGATAATTGTTTATTGAACCGTTTTTTCCTTTAAACGACTATGAGAAAATGTCCGTAAAATTGCAATTTGTTTATTGTATGAAGCATTCAAATGTGCCATCGGTACTAGCAATTATCACTGCATGGCCGATCTTAATTGGGGCGCACGAAATGCCAGCATAGAGATAATTCAAGTCGAGCTAATTTTAAATTGTGTAAACACATTAAATAACGAGAAGTTTATACAGTCTAAAGCAGATTTTTGTGCTTAATAATTTTCTAGGTAAATTTACAAATAATTTACAGCTACTTATTTTAGAAAGAACCAAGAAATGTAATTCTTTCTAAAAAAATTAAAAGTGCTAATCAATTTTAATAATTTTTTATACTTACAAGCATCTCTGTTATCCCCTTTTCCTGAAAAACTGTAAAGAAATTATTACGAAAAATATTACCTCGACTAAGGTTTGAATCTGGATTTTCCAATTATCCGGGAAGAGTGTCTTATCAGTTTGGTCACAGACACACTTATGATGACATTTAAATTGTGTATTGCGGACTTATATTAGTGTTTCCACAACATTACTCTATTTTTTCAAAATCATGTTCAAAACTACAACTTTTTTTCTAGTTAGCGTTTGATTTAAATTGTGAACAATTTTGAAGAACAGATTTCTTTTTAATATCTCTTAATCATTGTCCAACACTTCTTGCAAAATGTTTTGCTATTCTCTAAATTTCTTCGAGTGAACTCTCACTCAAAGTGAGTGAAAATTTATTTTAATCAATAGAGAAAAAAAATATTGCCATTCGAAATAGATTGAAATTGCACGTTTTATAAGAGTGAATGTTTAATTCCAATAAAAAAGTAACTTTTTTATTTGTTTGGAGCAGAATGAAAGAATTCACTCCATGATACAAAGTAAAAGAATTTATTTCATGACTGAAAGCGAAAAAATTACGACACAGAGTGAAAGAATTCAATCTATATGAATGAAAAGTCACTCTAAATTGAGTTAATCGATAAAATCATTTTATTTTTTTTAGTAGAATTTCACTCGAAGAAAATTTAAGAGTAGAAAAATATAGCATTGCATTGGACTATTCAAACATTGTACGACTTTATTTTAAGCATAAAATGAGTATAAAAATAAATAGCCAAGCTCTTATTAATAAAATAAGTACTGTATTTCTCAGATATTATATTATTTTGTCTATCTCTCTTATATGTATATACACACATACATTTTAAATAAAATAAGAAATACACACTACTGTAATAAAAAAAGTTTGTCATGATCTTAATATTTCTTCATGATACTGAATATGAGGCGCGAGGAGTTACTATGTTAAAAGCTTGTATTTTCATAGTAAAGCGGAAAACGCGAAAAGAATATAAATCGCTGCATTAGAATTCCTTTTGGCTTTAACGCCGATATCTTTTCTTACTCGTACAAGAAACTATCCGTTCTCGATCAGTCACCACAAGCTCGCTAGCTTTATTTAAAAGCAGTTAACACGAAAGGAACGGGAAACCGCAGTTTTAGGGAGCGGATATTTGCACAGGACATTAGCCTTAAATCCTTAATCGACAGCTCCATTAAGGCTTGGAAGTTTAAGGCACGGAATGTGCATGTCGGTGCATTAATCCCACGGAAACGCATTTTTCAATGTTCGGCCATTAATTTATTTAGCCGTAAAGTGCTGGTGCATGACTATGCTAATGCTCATTAATATGCATTAACAGTTGATCCCGCCTTCCTTTTCCAATAATTCCCGGTTAGGACTCCGTATTTGACCTGACAATAATTCGATTACTTTATGCACGTAAGTGATATTGGACGATATATAATCACACTAAGAAAAATATTTTGATTATCCCAACTCGACAAATGAGATAAAATGTATTTCGGTAAAACCAAACAGAATTTCTGATGATTATGATTTAACTCGATATTGTCTAACTAGAGTGTTCGATAGACTTATAAGAATTTGATTAGCATTTTCCGATTAGATCTATAAAACTTAAAGTTATATTCACTAGACGTTTTTTTCGCTAAAAAGTTAATCTGATCTAATTAAATATAAAGTTAGTCTATATATAGATACCAGAGTTCTTAATAATAATACTAATTTTATATTTAATTAGGTCAGATTAACTTTTTTTATTTAACAGAAATTAATCATTGTCTAATAATTTCTAGAAGAATTTTGATTCGTCCATTGAATCTACTAGATTTTCAATTTATATAACCAGAATTTTTTCACTGCATTTGCTACATTGCAAATTACAATTTATGTTATCGATATGTATAAAAACATCAAAAACTAATGTATAGAAATGTATTTCAACTGACAAGTACTCATTGCTTATTGAGCAACGTAGCTTCATAGGTTAAAATTAATGTAGCAAATTGCAAATTAAATCTATTATTATTCCAATTTCATCTTTTCCTATTTCGCGTAATTATAAATCTTATAAGAGGGAATATAAAAAAAATGTAATGATAATTCGTGTATATAGTTTCTGGAGTCGAGGATACATCTCGATGCCAAAATAAATTTTAAGCTTTTCACGCCGATGTGATATTCACCGTTAAATTTCTTGACATTATGTAAATTTTTTCTGCTTTCCGAGTGTCGCGTCTTTCATAAACGTTATAATTAAATCACTTGTCCACTCTCTCGCGCGCGTCCCTGCACGAAATAAGTTTTCACGCCTTCTGCAGCGGCTGTTAACGCTTTTACGCTCCCTATGAAATACGGGGGATACGCCGGTAGATGACGGTTAATAGCTGTATATTGTTTTCCGGAAGCATGCAATTTTTCAGGCACGCCTCGTGAACTGTTCTTGATGTTCCAAGTTAAATTGAAAAATTAATTTATAATTTGAACGTTTAAATACAGATTGCTTAATAGCAGGTGCATTTCCATTTTTCAAGTTTAAGACATTTTACTAGCTATGCAATTGGTATAATTGTAGGAATTGATAGCTGGCCAATTTTAAATGATTGATTATTATTGGCAATCAAACTTTCGATGTGCATCACGGAACATTAAACACATTATCCAAGACCGCCGCTTACATATAACGGCCATTAAAATGTGACTATTGATGAAACATTAGCACGAGACGCTTCGTTGAATTCGCGGTGCTCCGGTGAACAAAATAATTGGTTTGATCGCGTTTGGAATGGCGAAGCCATTAACGTGTTATTTATACCCCTATCCGAGGCACATTGGAAAATACGCCGTCTTCGAAAGGTAATGGCCTTGTCAGGTCAAACCTTGCAGGAGTGTGGAGAAACGCAATTTTCCAATAGGCCGTTCAAAACGACGAACGCGTTCCAGAGGTATCTTTAGTGCGCCATATGTCAGTCCGTTAGACGGCACGAGGCGTCATGAAATCGTGATCTTTCAATGAGCGTAAATTCGTCTCCGGGCAATGAAGATACCTGGTACGAGCGACAAATGCACTTTCAATGAAGTTTTACGTTCTCTCGACGAAACGAATTTACTATCCTTTCCGTCGCAGATAGAGTCATGCTGAAAAAGCGGACAGGAGAATTCGGCGGAGAATTCGTCGTTATCCTGCTGTCTCCTCAAGTAGTTTCATACATTTTACAAATTAAAATAAAATGCATGTACAGAATGAAAGGCAGAAACAGACTAATTTTTCTCAGGTGGATTGAAATGTGAATTTTTCAAATTTACATTTTTACAAATTTTGAGTACTTTTGTTTCTATGAATTATCTTATGTTGTTAAAATTTTTGAGGACCTCAACTAAAACAAATTTAATGAAGAGGATGTAAAAAAAAAAACAATTCCAGAAAAATATACTTACAATAAGATTACAATCCAAATATCCAGATTGTAGAAAGGAGATTTGTAACGTGAAACTTTTTACCCTGCCGATATGGTTGAAAAGTTCGTGGCAACTTATAATGAGATCTCTCCGCACATGTATCAAATAGCACTTAAATGTATTTAAGACTTTTAATGCCTCTTAAGGGCCACTGAGAGAAATTTATCTCATAGTCCCTGGAAAAAAAAGAAGGAAAACTTCAACTCTCAACATTTTAGGATTCGAAATTACTAATGCGATTTAGAAATTACACGATTTCGGACTTAAGCTTATTGAATGGAATCGTACAATCAATTGCGTTTCTCTTATAAATTCTGTTGTTCACGTCAATACATAAAATCATAACGAATAACGCCATCATGAGTTTCACGTCTAAATATTGAAATATTCGCGGAAGAGTAGTTTCTCGTTTCAACGTGCAGGCACGAAAGGAAGCAAAATTTATTTTACGACCGTGCTACCAGACAGAGATTCATTTGCTGGTTCAAATGAGCAGAAGATTCATATCTACACATTTTCAGACACCCATGAAATAAGAAAGACGAGTTTCTTTAATTAGTCTCTCTTTCTGTCTCTGTTCCTCTTTCTCTCTGGATAATTCATCCATTATTGACGTCCGCGCAAATTAAAATTTATTCTCTTATTATCAGTAGAAAATACTTGCATACCACTTTGTTTTCGGATATTTTTTAAATAAAAACTAAAAATAAAACTTTATAAACATGAAAACAAACTAAAATGTCTTCTCTTAGAGGGTATAGCAGTTTTTATAATACTGATTCGTATTTTGTGATAACTAATGTTTTGGCAACAAAACTAAAAAACAAAAAAGTCTGAGAAATCGGGCTTCAAAACTGACACAGTAGGCAATAATAGCAGAAATCAGAGATGGCTAGGGATGAAGTTAACTATAAAATAAATTGTTAAACTAAGTAATAAAATATACTTTTATGTATAAAACAATGAAGTTTATAAAATTAAAAAAAAAGTAGACTTAAACTCTTTCACTTTATATGTTCTTGGCGCCTTATTAGTATATAAATGGATCCGACGCTATTTTTTTCTACCTTAGGATATTAAAGTAAATGTGAAAGAAATTCATAAAATATCTGTTAACATTGTAGTTGAAGATTTCGTAGTTATTGTTTGTTTTCGTAGTTATAGTTAGAAAAGTGTATCGTTTTTGCTGCACAACGATTTTATGTTCTAAACCGCATTACAAGGAAAATATGAAAGAGAAAAATATAAACAAAACAGTTTAAGGAAGCTACGAACATATAAAAATAATCTAATATTACCAATAATATATTTACTATTGTTTAAATTATTTAATTTGCAAGAGAAAATTGTGAAAATTTTATTTTCGTTTTTTATGAATGCATTTTTTGTATATTTTATGTAGGGAAAAGTTATGACAATGTACAAACTGTTTCTTTTATTCTTTTTTTATTTCTTTAATTATCTGAATATGTTTTTATTAGTAAGGGAAAGTAAAATAAAAATCGACTGGCGAAGTATGACAGGTTATTTTCTGTATCGCGCGATTCGAATTTAGGAATCACATTCGAGCACATGCGTTATATGCAGCTCTTCGGTCGTTGAAAGTTATCCACGAGCCAGGGAAGTGGGCAGCTGCGTTAGATCATAATTTATATTTTTTCATGATTTCCTTATGATTTTATCTCATTTTTTTACTTGTAAATTTAATATTAAATTACAGTATACTTTTAAAATATATCTCATCTTGCTCACGAGGAAACCTTACTGCATCCGTGGAGCAAGATGGGGAGAAATGCCTTTTTTTATTTTATTTTTTTTAAATAGTTTATAACTCTCTGAAGATTTTATTAATATATAGTTATATTAAAAGATTGACATCCAAAAAATATTTAAGAAGTAAAGATGATTCGTTGATTATGAAAACCTAGCTTTTATTCATCATTAAACTTTAATTACATCGTCTTGCCTCACCTGTCCCTTATACTTCTCGGATATTAAATATTGTATCAATACAATATTTAATTTCCGAGAAGTATAAGGGAGTGCCGCTTTAAGAGGACTATGCTAGTATTAGGGACTTTCTAAATAGAAATAAACCTAGAAATGAAAAAGTTATCATTTTGTGAATATTCATACTATGCATATGAGTAATTTTTTCTGATTCTATTTTGAAGTAATAATATCTTAAGTTTTCATCTTGAAACATTTAGATATATATGTATCTGTAATATACACATAGCTAGATTTACTGTAATGGCTGATTTTTTTTAGGTGTATAATGGAATGGACTTTCTATATTACGTGTATATATTGTACACATACACGTAATATAGAAAGTCCATTCCTGCGATTCCTTCGGTGAACAGCGTCGAGTATCCTCCTCCTTCGGGAATGCTTATTTTACGGCGAGGTGTCATAAAGACACGATCCACCAATGAGCATAAAACTCTCGACTTCAGTGCCGTAACCCGTCCGACAATAAATACAGATGGAGCGGAAAGCTGCACCCCACCGAACGCTTTTTTTCAGCCATGAGATTTTCTACAGTCGTAATTCGCGAACTTCGTCACCGCCCGCATATCACTGAAATTTTTCTTGGTTCTTTTGGACTTCGTCGCAGTTACTTTATTCCGATTATCGTATCCTCTCGAGGAATCGTGAGGGCATTTGAGAAAAAAAGTGTCTCCATTGGAGCGGTTGCTCTTGTGGCAATGCGCGCGGTCTTTTAGTTCTTCTCAACTCGTAATAATATAGTTCTTATTAACTTGTATTAATGTGACAATATTAAACCGACTCTTATTAGCCTTGTTATATTTATTATTGTTTTACAATATTAAACATTATTTACAAATATTTATAATAAATACTCATAAATAACACTAATAAATAGTATGGTTACAATTATTTTAAGAATGTAATGAATTTGCAACTAAATTAAATTATTATAGATAACAAAATAAAGACAAAACCAAATTAAATTTCTCTGCGATAAGAAAATCAGTTATTTCTTTTAAAGTTTTCTGTCTAGTAAACGATAATTGAAAGATATTCTATAAGAAACAAATAAGTCTATTCTTTCAAAATCTAAGTTATAGCGCTAAATTATTCATTACTAGTATCATGGACAATTTTTAACAAAAATCAAACAGAGAGAGAGAGAGAGAGAGAGAGAGAGCGAAAATTGGAAATGTAAGTGTAAATAGGTAATAAGTATAAAATTTCTGCAATAACCAAATAAGTCCAGATGATCTAGACAACACGCAAAAACAACACTCAAAGATGTTTAAAAAATAGTCAAAAGAAGTCTTAAGACATCTTAATTATAAAAAGATGTCTTAAAGTTGTCTTAAACACTAAAAACCATCTTAATTTATGACGTTTTTTAGATGTCATAATGTTGTCTGTGAAGGTATACTTTATTTCTTTTTAAATAAGTCCTAATAATATTAATCAAAGTCTAATATTTATTCTTAAATCTATTATATATCCGGAGAAAATATTGTCATATTTAAGCAAAAAAAATATAAAAGGATATTTTTGTTAAAAGCAATTTATAAAATTTTTAAAAATAAAATGTGAAAAATTTATTGCTTTATACTTTAAATAATATTCCTTTTCATATTTTTATCTTTATCATTACTAATGTTATATAAACAAAAGATAAATGTAATATATTATACTATAAATAAGTAGAAAATATATATGAAATTTCATCAAGAAACAAATAAGTCCAGATAGGTATTAACTTTTTGTTTAAATAAATCCTTAAAATATTAAAGCCTATAATTTTGTTCTTACACCTTTTAAACGTCTAAAGAAAAATTACCATATTTAAACAATAACGATTTAAAGATGATTTGTTTTCTTGTTTTCAAGAAATTTAACTTTTTAAACTTGTTTAGGTTTTATAGGAAACTCTTCTATTATAATTTAGTGTAACAGAATGCATTTTTATATTTTTATATAGATAACAAAATATTTATGCATTGTACAGGTATTAATTCCACGGCGAGCATCGCACATCAGATCACTCGAGATAGTGTATAGCGATAGAGATAGTGCATTCACAATTGATTTCTAGTACTTTAATACTTAAATATTTCTAACGGATTACATTTAATCCAAATTTACCATGCATGCGGCATCCGCTGTCCGAAGATTAATACGTGCATGAATGTCAATTATATTTACCTATAATATCTTTCATTGATTAACATGTATTATTCTCTATCATTGCACAAAAGAACAAGAAATTATATGAAACTTATTTATGTGTTTTAAATTCTTTTTATTTATGTGTTTTAAATTCTTATCACATATCATTAAAAAGAAAGCTCCGACACGCAAGAGAAACACAAACCAGGATAATGTTTCTGGCGCGATGCAGATCTTCTCGTGTTTCTCTAGTAAGCTTCGTGTAAGTTTAACCTGACCTATACCCATCTGACCTCTTCCAGATTTCCTCTTCGAACTTCTTGGCGCAGGAGCGGTAAGATTAAATTTCGACGACGGTAAAGATAAATTCTGACTGCGGGGCACCCGTAATGACAACGGTGTAATCCAATTATCCGATCTACATACTGAAGACTAATAGTTTGAGAGGCGAATTCAAAGACGATTAATCTAATATTTTGATTTGTGTTGTGCTACAGCCTTAAGAAGGTGTTTTTAACAAAAAAAAAAAACGACGACTAAAAAGCAGCAGTCGTCTATTTAGGATTGTTAAAAAGAAGAAAAAGTATTTGCTTTAAGACTGATTTTGCGTGCATTTTGTGAAGCACTGATCCATCATATAAAGGTATATTTCATCTATATATAACAGATTAATAAATAATAATAATAAATTAATAAATTATAAGGTTTATATTTCAGCTGAATATTACAGATGAATAAATGATAATAATCGTCTAAATAATAATCTTTTACGGTCGAAGCTAGATCTTAATGCTTAGTTTATTCGTGTGATTTTATTTACCCATTCTTTACAGTTTTTTTCAGTGGGGAAAAGGGTTAATATATTAGATGTATATTAGCACCAATTATTATTAAATTGAATTCAATTTAATAAAATGTGATATTACTTATTCTTATTCATTCTGTGTTATGTCTGAAAAAAACAATTGGGCGCGCAGTTTCGTGAATTTGAATGAATATATAAAATCACACAAATAAACTAAGCACTAAGATCTAGCTTCGACCGTAAAAGGCATTATCGATTAATTTGTATTTATACATCATCGGTCGAATATTTCTGTATAATAATCTTTTGTTTCGAAAAAATTTTAGAAGTTCTATACATAGATATTATATAAATCCATTTAATCACATTATCTTATTCATATGAGATGCAATAAAATAACAACGGCGATTCGAGATGAAACACATTTAAAACAATTACTGAGTCCCTGAAGAAAGTCTTAAGAGGATGCTAAAGTACCGCGAATTACCGACATTTACAGCTTTTAAATATCTTCGAA
>QKQZ01024597.1:0-28204 GCA_003595255.1 Solenopsis fugax | reverse complement strand
AAAGTTATGTTCCGACATTCCCATTTTCCAAAAATAATTAAAAACCACTCCATAATCAAAAAACAAAATTTTTTTTATCACTGTGTACTTTTATAAAGTACTCTTCAAGCCATTCAACTTTTAATTAAAACATTTTTCTCTATCTCTTATAGTTTTGACGATATATGCTTCGAAAGAAAAAAACAGAAGGGTGTTTCACCCCCTAAAAGTGAGATTGGGCACGTATAAAAAAATACGTGTCCCTTATTTTTATCTGTACAATAACATATTAAAGGCTCGTCAAGATCGGAGGTGGACACCTCGGATCGGTTCCTTGTTAGATTTGTTTGATTTTGGGCAAATATTATTTAAAAACTTTATGTCGATAAAATTCTTGCGTTATGATGCATTATCTTAACGTAATTATTGCGAAATTTTCATCAATTCCTGATGTCTTTATTGTGCAATATTCGCACAATATGTCTATCGGGGGATAATTACCTTTAATTTATTTACCTTTAAAATTTCCAGAATATTTCATGGATAAAAATCGGTCATACAAGGAATACCCATGATTTGACTGTAAGAGTTAAACTTTCAGTTTAAATAAGAATAAATACTTTTAATCGTACATTTTTTCTGTTTTTTTGCTAATAACTTTATGATACATGTTATGTGGATGTGGAAAATATACGGAGTAGACAATTTCTTTAAGATCTCTCTAGAATTCTCTAATAAGTTCGTAAAATCCAAGAGGAATGCTTGTCGCTTATTATGTTACACGCTTCGCCTTCACGTTTCTTCTTCCGCTACTTTTCACGATCA
This sequence comes from Solenopsis fugax, assembly GCA_003595255.1. Classification (NCBI taxonomy): domain Eukaryota; kingdom Metazoa; phylum Arthropoda; class Insecta; order Hymenoptera; family Formicidae; genus Solenopsis; species Solenopsis fugax. Next base: position 27,400 of record QKQZ01024597.1, on the reverse strand, counting down.
AGTTCAGAATTCTTTATTGAGAAGACCAATTTTTTTCACCCCCGACATAGTCTTTTTCGATGGGAGTGGGTGAAACGACAGCGAGAGTGAATTGGCGAGAGCGAGAACAAGAGCGACTTCCATCAGGGTCAACGACTTGCGGACTGGTTGGGATTTTAGTCGGCGACTTTATCCTCGCGAAGGATGAAGAAACTTGTAAGAATCCTTTTGCCTATCTCTCGAAAGAGCGAAAAGGAACGGTTGAAAGAGGTACAAGTACAATACATATATTATGTCTCCTGTACATTGTCTTTCAAATGATCGCACAGTTGAACAGTTAAAAAGTTTCTAAATTCTGTGTGATTGGATAGAATAAAAAACGCGATTTATAACACATGTACTTATAATACTAAAATATATTAAATTGGTCAAGTATAGTTTTATTAAATTTTATAGTTAAGCATCTTGTTAAAACAAAAAACATAAGTGTAACATTTTTTTAGAAGTGTTATTATCATTTTATAAGAAACAATAAGTTACAATATATAATAATATAAGACAAAATATATAACGAATTAATCATTTAATTGTATTTTAATAAAAATCGCATTTAGCTTTATATATATCCACAGTATAATGTTTATCTCGAAACGTTTAACTTATAATAATCCAGAACGATAGTCGTTGATCATTGTTTTTTAATAAATGTTGCCCAATTAGAAATTAAAATGACGGAAATATAAAATCACATATGATTATATGTTATGATATAATTTGCATTAATAAGGTAATTTGCATTAAGAAAGTTTTTTCTTAAACCTCTTAGACGTACTAAAGGATTTAGCAAAGATACTCGTATATTCTTCATTATATTCTTTCAGACGGGATAAACTAATTAGAGCATTTTTTATTTTTCTTCAAACGCTTAAGATTCTTGTCACAAAACATGATCCGTTTTTTTTTCGCTCGTCTTCTTGGATTCCTGTTTTTTCATCATTGAAACTACAGAACTTTTTAAGAACATGATTTCACATCGCAGAATTAATGAAACTCATTAAGGCTCAAAGATAGCAACACGCAAAAACATTAAAATTAAATCGTAGCCGGCAGGTTTGCATTTACGAAAACGATAATAATCCGCTCGTGACGCAATTCTTCGTGAGTAATAATACGAGGCGAGCTCTTAAAGAGGCAACTCGAAAATGCTGCCGGCGCACCGCGGCGTTTTGTTTAGAAGTATTGGAAACCACTTGAGAATACGACCTTATGTTTCGTTTCTTCCTCGAGGATAAAATATTGAAAGTATATTTCCAACGTTTCATACTGAAGGTAATACCATTTGAGTATACAGACCTTTAAATATATGAATTTAAGTTATTTTTATAAAATGCGTATATTTCTCTTAAATATATGATTAGAAAACTTGAATTTATTATCTTCTGTTTTCTATTTTATTAATTTCAAGCAAAACAATGTTAAGAGAGATCCTGCTTTAAAGGAAAATATGCTAATAGTACATACATACTAATAGTAATAATCTGATAAAACTTAAAATTGTTTCATAGGATTTTTTTGTGTATTTATTTTTTAATATCATAGTTTTAAATTATTATTTTTATCTCACTTTTATTTTATCTACAATTAAAAAATACAGAAAAATTTTATTATTTTATCTATAAAATGGTTAAATTTAAAATATAAGAATATATTATTTTTTATTCGCGAGAAGGAGATGTATATTGTGCTATATTTAACAAGTATCAAATATAATTTCCTTAACTTGTGTGCTGTACAATTAGTTTGAAATAAGATATCATTTTCTCTAATGAAGTTGGATATGAAATATCAATAATATTTGCGCATTTGTCATATCACGTACCTACGTTAAGAAGAGTCTGACGATATCGCTTTGTCCCATCGAGCAGTAACCAAGCCCCGACGGCCCCGTGTATTCCTGTGGCGAGAATTTGTACCATGACACTTGTCACAACGATGACCCAACCCCAACCATTTTCGGGATAATAATGTTGTCTTATGGTGAAACGCGCGGCATACCTGGCATTAATGAGATTCAAAGATCACGTCCGACCGGTGTCGCATTATACAGTTGAACAACATTCACGTTGGAAATATGATTAGATTTATTATCAGATTCATGAATAGTCTTACATTGACATTTGATTTAAAAAAATGGAAGTTGTATCATGTAGATATCAGTTTTCAAATATTATCTGATAATGATTTTAGAATATTCTATATTAATAATTGTTTAATACGGATTTTAAATCATGAACCGGATTAGGTAATTCTTATAGACTTTTTGTCACTAAAAATGAATCCGTTAGTGAAATTGCTTTATCATATTGTATTTTTGAAAAAAAAATGGATTTAAAATGATACAATTTTTGGTACTTTTGAGCTAGGTAGCTAAAAATGTGATAAAACAATTTTATTTGCGAATTTTTTTCAGCGACAAAAAATTCATAAGAATCACTTATTGGTTGTTTTATTAAAAAAGTTATAGATAAATTAAAAGAAGAGATGATAATGGTTTGCTTATACAATTGAAGTAATTACACTATATTCCAACATTATTTTGTAATATGACTGTAAAGTAATCGATATATTTTTGTTTACTGAACACGAATTCATAATCCAAATTTGGCTATTACACGATTTTGTAGGTTTATCGTTTTTGGCCTTTTAACGATATTTTTTCAAAATTATGACGACGGAATTATTCAAATTATAATATAAATAAATCATTTATTGTTTTTTTTTAAATCTATCTATAACTATTATAATTTTTTGAAATAATTAACTTAATAGGTGATTCTTATGGATTTTTTATCGTTAATTATAAATCTATAAATAAAATTGTTCTATCATATCACAATTTTGAGTTATTTAAGTAAAAGTACCCAAAAATGTCATTTTCGATATTTAAGATCAATTTTCTCAAAAATACTGAATATGATAGAGCCATTTTATTTCCGGATTCGTTTTTGACAAAAAATCTTTAAAAATTATCTGCTCCGGTTTAAAAAAAAATTAAATTTGTCAGACAATGTAATTAAGCAAACTAGTTTCTTCAATCAATTTGAAGCGACTTGGACTTTAATAAGAAAAAATCATAGATCGATACAACAGATTCAGTTAAATTTTCGATTCCATGTTTTATTCAATTTACTCTAACGCGATGAAATCACTTCTGTTTGCAACAGTTTATATGTTCAAACCTAGGATCAGGATTCGCATCTTCCTCAATTCCCTTAGGCGCTTGAAGCGACACTATCCCCTCGCATTCCCCCGAAAAGGAAGGTTCGCCGAGTTCGCCGGAAATCGCGACCCCGCTATCCTCGCAAGCGGGATTTTGAACGACAACTCTTTCGTTGCGCTCACGGTTCTTCATCCCGCGATTTAGAGAACGACTAGTCTTTTCGGCACCGACAATAATCCGCGACTATTTTCTTCATATCAATGTAATGTTCATTGCATTTTATCAGATGCTGCTTGCTCTGGTCATGATACGAGTTAATCGATCATTTTTAGCGTTCCATGTGTAGTTGAGATTTAAATATCATTCGCACATTCACATTTTCAATTGTTTTTAATTTACTGAAAGTGGAAATAAACATTAGATTATGTTTACAGTAACAAGAACACATCAAAGTAGAATATTTAAAAAGTTCTGTTAAATAACATGATATTAAATTAAACGAATTGAAATAGCAATAAATTAACTTCAAATACCAATCATTTAGATTTTATCAAATTTTTGTTTATTTTGTTATTTATTTTTATCATGTTAATGATCTAGATAGTTAACCCAGTTGACACAGTTATGTGCTTACTATATAATATTGTAACTATAAGTTTCAGTATCATATTTTATATAATGTGAAAATAGCAGCAATGTTGTAGTTATATTATAATTTTGCCCTTTTTCAAAAATAATAATGGACATTTATATCATCTTATTATAATTAATTCCTTTTTTGCATAATGTCTATATAGTTCCAATGTTTAAATTCTATATATTAAAGCATACTTATTATATAAATAATATGTAGCATTTGCACATTTAAATTATAAAAAAGCAATAGATACAAATAATTATGATATAAATATTACGAAATATTAGTTATATAAAGAATTATTTTCAAATTGCATAACAGTTACAAATTGTGTCGACTGGGAAGTAGAATAAGTAAAACGATTCTTAGACAAAAGATTTTCAGAAAATTAAATTAATTTTTTATTGTCTCTCATGGTATAATCTGTATTGTACTTCGCGGTATTTAATATTAAAGAGACAGTTGTAAACGATGTTAAAAGATATTAACATCGGGATCAAAGGAGTCAATCAAAGTCCGTAAGATAATGCGCATTTCTAGTCGTGAATTTCATCGTTATAGTATAGCGTTCGTAGCATGTTCTATGGTTATATACACATGTAAGTGCATTATGCTAAAAGCTAGGCAAACAGGGTTTATAAAGGAAACCTAGGGGACTTGCAGAACGGTGAGTGGGAGGCGGATACGAATCTCGACACAACCGAGAAGGAAATAAAGAAGGAAGAAAAGGAAAAAATGAGGAAAGCAAGAGACGGGTCGAAGCACGTCGTGCTTTTAGCACGGCCAGTCCTGCTAATTCAGCGATTGTGTAATTTCGAAGAGAGGGTAAATGACCCGTAACTTCGCAGCGCTTCGAACGACTTACGCGTTCACGTATATCTCGCATTTAATATTCTAGTATTCAAGGAAATTTGCCGTGACTGTTGCGCGCGATAGAAACTTTTTCTGGAAATGCTTTCTCCGGTCCCGGAATTAAACCGCTTCGACGTTTTCCCTTATTTGATTGGACAAAAATGGAAGGAATTTTAAAATGAAGCTGAATTTTAGAACTCAGTTGCGTCCCATTTTACGTAAAAGAAGTTTTCTCAAACTCTATTAATTTTAGGACATTTTAATACAAATGAACAATAGTATCGAATATATAATTTATTTAAAATATTTAAGTTTGAATGATTTAAAATATTGCATGTAAAAAAAATATATTTTTCCGAACACGTGTTTATGTTTTTGGGAAAAAAAAAACATTTTTTACACATTTTTTCCTAATATTTATGTTTCTTTTAAGCTTTTTTTATTTCCTTTTATTCATAATCATTTTTTAAAAACTTATATTAATTAAAAGGAATTAATTTTGAATATGTTATTCTGAAATATTTGAATGTTAGAGATGTTATTTGATTTTTAGTTAAATAATTTATTTTTTAATTTAATTCTTAATTTATTTATTTATTAATTTAATTCTCTGAGCCCAATACTGTTAAGTTACTTATTAAATCATTTATATTACAATCGGAGAGATTTAATGCAACATTTCGCCAACGCGAGTCTGGGAAAACTCAACTATAATTTGCGTGCCGGTAACGTTGCCACGATAAAAATATAGCCATACGACCAGTTTCAACGTAAGGGGGTCAATGGTGCTACGTGCCGCGGGATCTCGTCGAAACAATGATACCCAAAATGTGCGTGGCACCCGTCACGATCACTTTACTGGAGTTCTTCCGAAATAACAATCTTCCTTTTCGCCTCGCCAGTTGACGATCTTTACAGAAAATTTTACTTCAATTTTATCGCTTAGTTGTTGCACCCTGTCCTATCGGATATTTGAATATTTTATTATCAGACGCAATAAACTCCTTCAATTTATATTAATGATTTATAGCGTGATTATAATATCGATAAATATGATATATATTTTTATATATTGAATTGCGACGAGAGCGATGCACACGGACGTGTCGAACTTTTCGAAATGATTATTCGTAATGGCGAAAATTTATCCGCACGTTCCTCGTATCGCGTGTTTCGATCGGAGGGATCGTTGGAACGCTAGATGAGAGACGCGTTGCCAAACGCCGACTGGGTTCATCGAGATGGATCAGAAGAGACGCGCGCTTCGCGAACTGAGCTTGCGTAGGGGAAACGAGTGGACCAATCCTCTCGTTCCCCTGGGTTCACCACGTGCTTTCGTGGGCAGTGAGTTCGCAATGGGATTTACTATGAGATGAGGTAAAATCTCGATGTATCTGTAACGATATTATTTATAACGGTATTTTTTGGTGATCGACAGAGTTTTATGGTTGTTATATCTATGCTCGAAACGTGATATGTTTTGAATAGAGTCGAATCACGGCAAACTTTTTTCTTGTGGAGAAATAACATAAAATTAGCTTGCCGAAAACGAAAGCTAAATGTAAGCTTAGACTTGGTTTTTTCAGCTAGATTAATTATTTATATAGGTGGACATTTTCTCAAAAAGCATGCAACTATATGTACAAGTAAAAACTAATAACTTAATTGACGCTTTGTAAACGAAAATAAAAGTGAAGTAAAATTACCAGTAAGTTGCCTACACCGGATGTTCATGTGTATATAAAAATTTATTGTATTCAAAAAGAATAAATGTTTCGGCCCTAGTTTTGAGTCATCTTCAATGTCGCAAATTAAATTATATTAGACTTTGTTAATTAATAGTTGAAATTTCCGTTGTGATGGAAAAATATTGCTTCATATTGTATATGAAATAATAAATTGTTCATTTGATTCTAATTTTTCTCCTATGTAGGGTCGAAACATTTTTTTTCTTTTTAGATATAAGACAATAAATTTATATATACACGAACATCCGGTGTTAGCTCTTATTAGTAATTTTATTTCACTGACTTTATGTGCAAGTAGTAATAACTCGAGTAAATTTAATTTTCGTGCATAAAATACATTTTATTCTCGTGAAATTTCTGGTAAAAGATTCGCTATTTATCGATTTCAACGAAGTTTCAAGAAATAATAATAAAAAAAGAAAATTTAGAGCAGCTCGAAATGCGTAAAAACTCGTTTCTATAATAACGAGTGCTATAAAATTAAAAATTTTGTCATCATGAAATCAATCTTGTCATTCTTGACGATGGGCTTTCGCACATTCGAGGTATTCGTTGCACGGTAATCGTGCAGTTAGAACATTATGGACACAGTATCAGTTTACGATATCATTCTGATACGATCACATTATATAGTGATACGATCTTTGCCTAATTGAATGGTTTAAAATTTGCATCGGTGCTTTTGTAAATTATGCAAAATAGAACCACGAGTAACATTAACCAAAAGTCGCGCGTCGATTACAAGTGAGATACGTTTAATCGATACACATATTGCTTTGCCCACCCCGAAATTATTTGCCATCTACGTAATGAGGTGTGTCGAGCTCTTTTATAACTTTATTCCGACACGTAATTTGCGTGAAAATATGTCGTTTGGCAACTTATTTTGTAAAATATGAAACGATTACTCGAAAATGATGAATGACGTGTTATCAAAAAATTCTGATGAATATTTTGTATTTGCTATTTTTTTTTGTTAAAAATAATATTTTTAAATATACATTACTTTAATTTTATTAAAATACAAAGTGACACATTATCATCGCGCAATGATTCATTGATGAACTTAGAGTTAAATATTCTTTAATGAATATTTTATTTTCAAGTTTATAATTATTGTCGAGAGAAAATTGTCTCGCGATATCTTTACAAAAGAAACTTATTTAATTTATTTTATCAAAAAGTAGCTATAATTTGATATTAATAGTTTTAAAAAATCCAAATTAATTATGTGAAATATAGAAAAATAATATAAAATGTTGATAAAGATGTTTTATTTTCATATGTTTTTCTGTATGTTTTTGATATATGGAAATTGAGGGGATAATCGTATAAAACCGTTTCGAAAGCAATAATTCAAGTGTTACGATAAATCGGTGCCAAAGAGACTATCATCGCCATGGCATGAGTCGTAAAATAAACGCGATATATAGGAAAAAGTTTTGACGGTTTCACGAGCACCTTTTGTTGCACGCTTGGATAGGAGTTGATCGTCTGAAAGATTGTGGCGTTCTGTCGCGACACCGTACATCTTGTTCCTTGATCTTTATAGTGTAATATAAATTAGAATTTAACGATCTTTTTATGCGATAATAATGTTAGAATGATAATTCATTGATTTAACACGTTACTATTATTTATTATTTAATGTTTCATTCAATTATCAAGTTCTATATTCTATACGGCAGAATTAGCGACTTAGAATAAAAAATAAAATAAAATTTAAAAAATTTCTAAAATTCAAATTAACTCTTTCTTTACACATATTAAAAAAAATATGTTTAAGAAATATATTATAAAATATTCTAATTTTTAAACAATTTCTATTAAAATATATTTTAATGTTATATTTAATTTAATATTATTTTCATATTTTGAAACATTCTTTTCTAAAAATTATTATCTGATGAAAATTATGATCTGATAAGTGACTAAAATATTTTGTTTTAATTAAATTAATTATTATAATAAAAATTTTTTTAAAAAAGTGTTTTATATAATTTTATCAATTCGTTGCGACTGTTCTTTTGTAATTATTTCGAATCGATTTTATTTTTGGATAAGACACACTTTATCAGTATAACTACATTCGTTAGGATGATTAGATGATATTATTTAAACAGTTACCTGAAAGACTTGCTTATTAATCACTCAAATGGGCTATTTATTATCTTGTTTTTATTCAGTAAATAAGTTCATATTTTGCGCATCTTTTGTGCGCAGTAACTGTGGGCAAAGCGTTATGTATTGATTGGGATTCTAACAATAAGTAGTTTTACTTCTCAATTACTAGACGGAAGTGATATAACTATCTAGTAATAACTGCTCAAGAAATGCATGAAACTTTTACTAGGATTAACTAGTAAAAAATAGTACATTGCCAGATGTGATAGAGCGATAAATTTTATCATGACTCTAATGCCAATTAGACATTAACTATGTTGTGCATTATACGTACTTTTGCGTATGTTTTGATAAATCGTCCCTTTCCTGAAGTTTCGTAAGATATATGTATCAAAGAGCAAAGGGTACTATAAATCTGTTTTATTCCGGATGAACACGAATCACACATTATAAATGATGCTCAACAATATTTGCTAACATTGTTGCAACGGGATACATTCAAAGGGCTAAATAAGAAATCAGGAGTTGTTGGTAGTCACGATAAATATCATGCACCTCGTTTCGTAGATCGCTCTTCGAGGTCGTTAAGATGGCGTCAGCGACGACGCCTATTTTTACCGCGGAACTACATTGCAGCTGTCGAATCACGGGCCATTATAAATCCCATGCGAGCCACGGCAGGATTTTGTCATTTTAAACTTTTCTTGAAGAGCTTGCATGGTTAATCATGTTGTTATCGTCACAAAACGCATCTTTTCGGAGCGTTTCGACGAGATGCCCTATTCTCGCAGTCGTTTCGACGAGATCGAATCATGTCGGATCTCTCGATGATTAGAACATAAAATCCAAGCGCCCTGGGCGACGGTGGTAACATGAGCCATGATTTTATTGCTGTTTCTGAAAGGTGCTCGTTCCTTTTCGTAGTTCATCGATTTCTTCCGTGCTCGTGTTCTGATCTGGAATTTTATGATGCACAAAATTCGTAAGTCGAACGATTTGTGTGATACGCCTCGACTCAACGATCACACAAGATAAACTAAATTTTATCATCGTTGTTTATATCAATAATTAAACATAATCTGAAAGAAATCTCATTTTTTCTCGATTTTTCGTTCTATATATCTTATTATAAAAAGTGCTGTTAAATTTAATGTAATGTAATGGAAGCAGATTTCAAGTAGGTACACATTAAAAACATTTAATGTTGTCAAAAGTGCACTAAATTCATGCACATGTACACAATATACTTTTCAATTATAGACACATTAAATTTAATGTACTTGTGTAACTTAAAAGTACATTGATTTTCATGACATTTAACAATGTAACATAAAATATTATTTATTATCGATGGTCACTCGTTTTTAATAGAATTTCTTACGTTTAGCGAGAAGGGTCTCGAAACGAGAAGAAATAACATTCGTCGCATGAGTTAAAGTATTGAACAAAATAAATCATACATCTTTCAACAAATTGAATTTGTTAATGTAATTATCTTTTTATAGCAAGTAAACAGATTATTAGATACAGGAAAATATAAAATGATAAAAATTGTACTCAATTTTTTGTAAAAAGTTTATTATTTTATATTGTTACATTTTGCACTGGACAAAATAAATCATGCACTTTTGTTAAAAAGTGTATGCTTTTTGTCCAGTATGTATAATATTATTTGTTTGTTGTATTTCGATAAGAACATCCTGGCGATATACCTGCCACATAGTAATGGATCGGGTGGAATTATCAGTCTTTATACATTTAGGTCTAAAGAGTTCTTCTCTTATTCCTTTTAAAGATTATGAATTTAAAAACTCATATATACAATATGTATGGGTTCGAACTCGCGACCTGTCATGTTTACACGATGGAGACGGTCAAGTTGATGCTATAAATGTTTTGACGCATTCTTTGATAAGTCCATTTGTAATATTCTTTGTCATTGGTTAAATGCTTCGAAGCATTTGTAGCGTCAAATCGTGATTTCGGCAACCTTATCCTACGATACGTAGGCTAAGGTTGCCGAAATCGCACCACTTTTGACATAAAAGCTTATAACTAAGAAATTATGAGGAATATTTTTAATTTTCTTACGTCATAATAAAGTACAACATTTCTCCTTTCATATTTATTTTTTTTTCAGAATTTTATGTATTGTCATAAATTTTTAAATGACGATTTTCAATAGTGCGATTTAGGCAACAAGTCGCCTAAATCGCACCACAGGTTAATATTATTTTTCCTGAGGTAAAGCGGCACTTTTTCTACTAGATTCTTTCTTTTTGAGCAAAAATGCGTTAGATAAGTATAATTTTATTAATATTGGAGATAAATATCGTAAACTAAATATAATTTCCGTCAATGTCATTATTTCGATAATTTTTCAATAACATTGCTATATTATAGCAATATTGTTACAATGTATGCTCTGTATAATTATTATGTTTGATTTTATATATATAACCACGATCAAAGCAATAGTACGATTTAGGAAACTAAGACATGGTGCGATTTAGGAGACTAAAACATTTTGTAAAACTTTATTTATTTAATTTACAAATAAGTACACAAAGTACACAGTTATTTGAACTTTCTTAATCTAATTTTAATAATATTGTAATCATTACAAATTATCAAAATTTAGATTATTTATTTTATCTTCTTTGCAATCAAGCTACGAAATGTGTTGAAAAATAGCAACGAAGTTACAATTTTTCTATAAATATTAATAACAAAATTTCTATTGTTCTTAACATGTTGAGTTCAATGAAGGATGATTATAATGTTTTGTAATTCCCAAATAATCCCACAAAGAGTGTACAAGTACTGTAGATAAATTTATACGCGAGGTAGTGCGATTTAGGAGCCGGTGCGATATCGGCAATCTTACCCTATATTATATCGCAGATAAAATTGACTGAAAAGTAGAGGATAGCGATATTGAAAAAGTTTAAAAAATTTAATTTTGAAGTAATAAAATACACAATAATAGGGAGTGAGATTAGTGAAATATACAAGTGAAATACACAATGTCGCATGACTGCGCATTAGAGTGCCATATTTAAACAAAGGTGAGAGAAAGCAGAGATGAGGTGAAGGGTTAATAATCCATTAAACAGTTTTGCTTGCACGTATTCAGGATATTATTGTTATCTTATGAGACAAAGTTATATAAAGGGATAATGGTGATGAAAAAGAAATAAACGTCGACAATCGAATTACCAAAGGTTGTTGTCCCTCGTAATTAATAATTTAGTCTCTCTAAATCTGCTTTATCTTATTCTTTCCCAATTTGCTAACTAATCTCGCCGAATACATTAAGATTGTAACATTAATAGCTTTCCGCCATCCTGGATAATTCGCTCATGCGAATGGATACCGCGTGACGAGAAAGTCTCAATGTCAAGGTTCTTGAGAAGAATAAGTGGTGGTGAACTCGGATAAGTCGTACAATGGTGATCGTGGTAAGCCGAGTCCACGGTAATCCGCTTTTAACTTCTCGAGCTCCAAGATTCTCGTGAATTGCCATTGATGTTTCCGATTGCCATCGAGAGGGGATTTTACGCGCATCAATACTTTCTGAGGGCTTTCTGAGAGAATTAAATGCGAACATTAAGAATACAATTAAATACAATCATTTCCTTGCAACAAATTTAGTTTTCAATTTAATATTTCTATGCGATTCCATTAGTTATATAAAGGACATGTAATTAATCTATAAATAAAACCTTTCTCGTGTATAAGTTTCATATATAAGGGATATAATAGCTATTTTCCAATCTGAACGCCGATTTGACACAATTTAATATTAATATTAGTTATATAAAATGTGTATTTATACAAAATCTTTATTTTTTTTCTCTCTATGCAAAATATTATCGCTAAATAAATTAGAACAACTATTTAATTTGTATGTTTATCTGATGTACTCTTATCGTACATTATTTTCATTTTATTGAAAGTAAAGAAAGAATAAAAGATATAAAAGCATATGCAGTAAAGACACGCATAGTTAGAAAGACATATAGGGCAGAAAGAAAATAGACGAGAGAATTGCGAAGGAGGGTCGTAACTCGAAAGAAGGAACATGAGTCACTCAGTTAAATTGCTACTGGGTTCTTAAACACTTCTCTTTATCACGTAAGAAGGAGATAGTTCGAGTAATGAACAGCTTTCGAGTTTTCGTCGCCAAAGTCTCCGTTCTCGATCAACGTGTGTAACGAGCTAAAAGGTCGATACTGTCTTTTTGAGTCGTACGATATATTTGATTAAGGGTTGACAGAGTTCTTTTGGAACTGTAGTTACAACTTCCAAGACCAGCAATTATGTGAATGCTGTTTGATTCTTCAGAAAATTTTCAAATAAGAATATCTAACTCTAATTAGATTTATATTATTGTAATAAAAGCGTATAAGTTTTTATGTATAAAATAATTTATAAAGTTTTTAGAGCTACATAAAGTAAGCGGAATAAAAATAAATATCGATTTAGGAAGGCGCTTATCTTATATCTAAATAACTGGACGCGCGTGTTTAAAAGAAGTGACAAAATGGAAAGTTAAAATCATTACTATTACTATTACTAATTAATTTAACAATATTTATTATCTTAATTATATAAAGTTTGCGATATTAATATTTTAGATTAAAATATAAGGAACTTTAGATAGTTTAGATAACGTTTTGTATATTATTAAATGCGTAAGCCTTTATTAACGCTCTTTCTACTACGTCTCTAACTTTTGATAGCAATATAATTAATATTAATATATTAATATTATACTATTAAATACATAATTGCTTTTTCAGAAGCAATTGTGTAAGCAAATTTTATTGATGAAATTCGTTGGTGAGATGAATTGCCGAAAATTTACGAGATAACCAAACGCTAATATTAAAAGCCATTTGTATTTCGTGGGACATTGGAACACTAATACCATGAGGGGATGAAGCGGATATTCACTCAAAGTCACCATTTGCTCCTTCAGGATTTATAGGATGTATTTATGTGTTTGTCCAATGGTACTTCATGTCTCTGAGCGGTTTGCTTTCGTTTACGTTGATTGAACCTCGCTATATGAAGAATCATACAGATTCGTTATTGCGAATGAAAGGATCACAGGGAATAAATAACTGGTATTCTTCTTATATTCATCAAAATAAATAACGAATTATTTACCATAAAGTCAATATCGTATTCAATATTTTATCTTGTCTTGATTTGTGACAAGTAAAATTGAAAAGATGTTAATAAAATATCAACGAAATATTTTGGTAGTTAAATAACTTAAAGTTGATATTTGGTTAATGAGGCGTTATTTTTATTGCTTTTTATCAATTACACAAATTGATAAAAAGTGATAAGAATAACGTCTTATTAAAGAAATATCAACTTTAGATACACTCGCGCGATATTCAAAATCTTCGAATAAAAAATTTTATTAAGTATGTAGATTCTATTAAATTTGTAATTATTTCAGTCATAAAATTACAATACAAAAGCTCAGTGAGCGCTACCGTGTGAAGGTATTTCTGCTTCATTTTTTGTATAACCAAAATGTAAAAGTATTCCGGCAAATGGTTGCGTACCAATCCATGGCAAGGCAGTTTTCTCCCAAAATACATTCTGAGACAAAATTATCTGATCCAGATAAACTTCCACGTATATTACACCAGTAAGAAATCGAAATTATACATGTTTATTATGTATACTATATAGAAAGTTTATTATTAGCTATGTTAAATTAGTAAAAAATATGTGTAATTTTAATATTTATTTTACGAAGCTGATTAATATTGTTGTGCAAAATAATATTATTGTAATACCATATAATTGTAACATTAAATAGAAGAGAATAATTTATAACACGAAAAATTTACAGTCAGTCAATTCTAACTGGATCTGGTCGCTCCGTGCAATATGAAACGGTGATCTAATTTTATAGAACTTTAATCGCTTTTGAAAAATGAAAAGCGTTGGCATCAGCATGATAAGTTTTCGATTTCTGTCGGTGACAGGATGATAGAGCAAATCCCCGTCTCTTTTTGCACGCATATCTTTACATTCGCGAATAGTGGAACGTTTTTCTAGCAGAGATTCTCTTGGCTACTTTTCTCTCTCTAGAACAGGCGATGCCTCTGACAGAAGGTTTGGATTTATTCACCCGATGACGAAGGGGACTGGAAGAGCTCGTTGGGGGACCCTTGGGAGATATGGCTATTTTTCTTTTTGGCGCAAAAAAATATTGCACAGTTTCTTCAACATTCACTGATATTCTTCGATAAAAGAATAAAATACACAGTCAGATTATAAATTCGTTCACAAATATTTTGGGACTGATTGTTCCATCTTTGGCTAAACTATGTGGTAAATTACCAAATTTATCTATTAGATAATTTACCATAATTTACTATAGTTTATCCGGAGATGAAACAACCGGCAATAAAACTAAATCGTCTTATAAAAAAATATTAGATTGTGGGCTTCTAAAATAATCTTAAAAGTTGTAAGGATAAGAATGAATATTTTAAAGTGCATTGCATCAATTGTAGAAGTAATATTTAATTATATTAGATGTTTCAAAATTTTTTAATAACAAATCTTATTACTAAATTATATTTTATAACAAAATTAACTTACTACACATGACAGACTATATTTTATAATTATTTATGGTTGTAAATTGAACCTATGTATTGTCGTTATATAGTATTCAATTTTACTTAGATTTATTAGTACACAAAAGTATTCATTCCTTGTTAACATCTTTTTTATTGAGATTGGTATTGTATCGTATTAAAAAATACTGGATGCTTTCCATTTAGTGACACAACTAGACATAAGCATCGTGCTATCTTTTTGGATATTCAATGAGTAACAAAGATAGAACGATGCTTGTGTCGACTTGTGTCACTAAATGGAAAGCACCCACTATTTATCAGAAATTTGACACAAGTCATTTTGTTATGAGCGAGTCGTTTATAAGTACATGCAGAGCTTATATATCAGTACAATACCACGCAAGTGACTTGTTGCGCTCGCACTCGTTTATTCATTGTAACTGTCTAGTCGCATCTGGTTTCATTTCCATACGTTTTAGTAATACAGAAAAATGTTTATTTTTCACTGTTGTAAAGGATTTGTGAGCTGTATTTTTATATTTGACGGTATGATAACAAGAACAATTATTAACAATTGTTTACCCAATTCATTATTTTAAATTAACTTTTTACTCAGTGCAATTTTGCCAACCAAGCAAAAAAGGAACAAGTTAAGATTATATAATTGAGCAATTTCATTAAAAACTTAAAATAACATGCGTTTATATGCAAATTAATAAATTTTTTAATTGCATGCTTTATCTTTGCACGGCTTAGTTTTTAATAAATTTTTTCAAATCATAAATAATATAAATGGTATTTAATCGATTTGAAGCAAAAATAAGCACTCAAATTTAGCTTGTTCTTATCAATCTTTAAATACTTTGTTGGAATTTGGAATACCTGTGACGAAATCGATTATAATAAAACCCAATTTGTATAATTGAATTTTATTGGAGAATGCAATGGAATGAAAACTCAATATCGTACGAAAACTTATTTCTTAGCCATCGATAGAAAAGTAAAACCTCGTACGTGACTGCACTATTATATTATCGATCGATATAAGAAACATATTGCATATGATGTACTTAGAGGGTTTTTTCGATACAGTATTAAACTCAAATTCAAACACATAATAATTATAAAATACTCAATAACTAATATTTTTAATTTATTTTATTTATTATTTTCCGTCTTTAGTATCTATAATATGTCGCGTAAAAAACACAAAATTAAAAGTATAGTGATATTATAATATTTATATTATGTGATTAACAAAGCACTTTTATAATATAATGTTTTCACATTATGAAGCAACTTTCTTACAAAAAGATAATTTTTCTTGAATACTGTGTAAATAGAGAATTTTCTACAATATTTTTGTTCTAATAGATTTTTTATTCCTAAAAAAATTATATGATAAAATTAATTATGAACAACTTTTTGTTTTATCTAAATCTGAAAATAATTAATAATTCGTTTATTATGATGATATATCTTTGCGGGAAGAGCCATAATGTTTAAAATTTGATGCAACTGTTAATTATCTGATAAAAATCAAATTTAGAATAAATTCGGTATAGTATTGTGTCCCATCTGATATTTTTTTTAGATTATTTCATCGATAATTTGTTAAAAATTCTCTAAGCTACATCCTTAATTTCGCAAAATTTTTTATAATTTTTCTATTTTTTTTCTTTTTCTCTTTTCTTTTTACTTTATATTCATGAACAATTTATTTAAAATAAATATCTACAGAAGAAATTAATCCCTCTATGCAACTTTGAAATTCGTAATACTGATATATTTCCGAGCGGCTATTAAATTTTCATTAGTCTTGTGAAGAAACAGATTGTTTTCACGAAGTGTCAAAAATTTATTATTAAGATGTCTAGATGCAAATAAAAGACAACTGAAAATATACACATATAAGAATATGTACGAAAAATACATATTCGAAGATTTTGAAGTGCAATATCCGGATAACTGAAACATAATTTGCAGATATTCAGGCGCCGTAATAATGGCGAATGACGATAGTGATCACTAACGAATTGGTGTTGGCAAAAATGAAAAAATTAAATTCAGTTTGCAAATTTAATTAGGCGATGCGAAATGGTTCGGATGGGCGCACGTACAATTACTTTAAAATCAATTACGTGATAATTGCAGCCACGCTCACAGTCGTCTAGATGAGGGCGTAATTAAGGTGTTGTCGTAAATAAGAACGAACTATAAAAAATTGTCGTATTTCTCTACTCCTATTCTCTAACATTTGCGTCATCAAATTATTAAAAGATTACGAAACTATTCTAAATTGCGTACGTTTAAGAAAATAGTATTCAAGAAAGATTTCAAGATTTAACTTTTTATATATTATAAATGCATGAAAAAAATTAAAAAGATTAATTTCATTTAAATAATGATTTCTATTGTCGATATTTTTAACACATTTGACGGCATTAAATCGATAATAAAATTTATAGCAATAATCACGTTAATAAGAAACTTATGCTTGAAACTCTTTCGCGTTGCATGTAAATGTGACGAATGTCGACATTTACGGCGAACGCATCCGTCCGGGAACAATATTTTTTGGCGGGCAACGTGCAAGTCGTTAAACTCATTGCAAACCGAAGGATTTACGGATATGATTTCCTCGCAATGGTACACGTCTGGTACGCATTTCCAGTAACAGGAATACTCGCGACAGATAGACAAACGTGCGCATGTAAAAAAAGAGAGAGAGAGAGAGAGAGAGAGAGAGAGAAAAGAAGAAAGACAAATGAAGAAATACGAAAGGTCGACGTCTTTTTTACGGGACTCGTCTTGAGCCGCATTGGACAAGATCGGGCGACATCCTACGAAAAGCGTAAAGCGTTTCTCGATTACAATTGTGGTAACGACGTCTACCGAGAAAGCGATCTCAAGAGATAACCGAATCCCTTAAGACATTGGAGCGCATTATCGTATTGAAGACTGTCTCGATTATATTTTGAAGTTAATCCGTACAGGAAAACAGAACTTGTAATTTAGATTGTTATTTCAGTTTTGAAAAAACTTTCTTTGGCGCACTTGTCATAACGGACAAATAATACATGAAAAATTGTAATCAGATTAATATTCGACATTTATCGAGTAATTCAAATCTGTCAGAATTTGTTGATACTTTTATATTAGTTGTTTTTAAATTGAAATTAAAATTTTATATGCACATGCAATATTATTTATGTAATATAATTACGTATATTTTACTTCAAGGCTACTCGAATGTTGCGTATGTAAGCACAGGCAATGAGTTATTGATGGAGCAAATGTTCAAGCGCAATCCGTCTCTGAAGAGCTCGAGCAAGGAATATAAGCATATCAAGGATGTTTGCAAACCATTATATTTTACCGAGATACCGGTCTTTGAAAGAAGAACGCGAATGCACGCGTTGCATAAAATGAAAAAGATTGATGATATGTCAGTTTTCGGTAGCCGTACGTTAATGCACAATTTTGATAGATACATTTATCTATGCTTTTCAAAGATACAACATTGCTACTGGTTCTGTTAACATGATGTCTAAATTGCATTTTATATAACAAAAAATTCGTATTTTTTAAAATAAGGGTACATTATATTTATTAGTAATAAAATTTCATTATACTAAAATTTTATTTCAACATTTCTTTCCTTATTAAAAAATAATACTTTTTGTGTAAGAGATTTGTAAATTTGAATTAATGGCATCTTGATTGGCATCAGTTATTTCTCGGTATATAAAAAATATTTGGAAATATCTCGTACGCTAAGAAGCGAGAAGATTCATTTTCGTGCGTGATTCGTTTATGTGCGGCGGTATTTTTGCATTGCTGGTAATTTCATTATTTTACGAGGTACAATTTGTGGGTTAAAAAATGGCTTGCGACGAAACTTTCATACACGACGTTCATTCCAGACACGATTTGTCTATTTGCTTCTCTCAAATATACTTTATTTATTCGTAGTTTATGCATTTAGATGATAGATCTTAAAAGAAAGATGAAAAATCTTTATTTCTATAAATATAATATTTTATAAATACATTTCTATAAATATCTTCTTAAATTTTATAAAATAGGTGAAATAGTGTTGATGAAAATCTTATTGAAGGAATTTTTGTTAATACAAGACAAAACAAGCGCGCGCTACAGAGCTTTTGATATTGCATAATTTACAAATTACAAATTTACTATTAACTCTCGATACACATAACTGTCAAACGATTTCCGCGATGACAGTAGCTTACGAAGTAAGCACAACGGGAGACCAATCAGCATTACGGAAAAGCGTCAACAATAAATTTCGAGAGATACGATTATCGATTTAACATGCACTTTTTTAGAGAAGAGAGAGAGAGAGAGAAAACAAACAAAATTTTGGAAGTAACAGAAGTATAAAACCAGACATAATAACACTAGTAACCAGCCAACCACGCTTAGGGTGCTATTACACGTGTCGTACGACAAAATTTTTAAGCGTGTTGATTGGCTGCAGAATAAATAATTTCTCGGGTCTCTAGAAATCTTCTATTCTGCAGCTAATCAACACGCTTAAAAATTTTGTCGTTCGACATGTGTAATAGCACCCTTAAAAGATCAGTTCTCGTCCGATCACTGAAGTCAAGAAGCGTTGGGCACTTGGATGGGTGACCGCTTGGGAACACCGTGTAACGTTGGCCTCTAATTTTTTTTTTTTTTTAGGCAAGCGGATACATAAACATTTATAATTTCTTCTTTTTCCCTTAGAAAATGATGAAAAAAAGTTTTTATTTCAAATTCAAAGAATCCATTTTTAAAATATAATTTTCTTATCTTACATTTAATTAATATTTAAAAAATTTTTCTAGGTACTTGAAAAAGAATTCAGGGTTGGTTAAATTAATATTTAATATTTTTTAAAATAAAATTAATGGTTTATAAAATTAATTCAGTTACATTAAATGTTACATAAACATTAAATTAAATTAAAATACAATAAGATTAAATTAAGTTAAATTAAAAGCATATTTTAAAAAGCATATTTTCATATTAATTAGAAATCATAATTTTTTAAAGTTAGATTACTCAAAAATAATTATAGTATCAAATATATTTTATTTATAAATTAAGTTTATATGAAATAACAAAAAATATTGTTTTTCTCATAAGAATATATTTTTTTATGAATTTTTTTACATAAATGTTTAACTTAAAAAGAAAGTTAATAAATTAAACATTATGTTTCAAAAATAACAAGTTAAAATTAAAAATTTAATTTAATATTAACTAATTATAAGTTAAAAGTCATTTTAACTTAAGAGTAACTACAGAGTAACTAGAAGTAAACACAGCGGGAGAACCAATCAGCATTACGGAAAAGCGCCAACAATAAATTTCGAGATACGATTATCGATTTAACATGCACTTTTTTTTGTTAATAAATAATAATTATGATTATAAGATAATCTTTAAATGTTTGGAAATAGAATCTTTTTTCTTTTCTTTTGTGAAGAGAAAAAGATGTGTCTGTGTGACAATAAGCATTCCAGACTTTATCTTGATGGACTTCATGTCGACTTAGTGCGTTGAAAGCCTCCACCGCGGGGAGTCGAAAAAAAAAACTTTTCAAGTCTGGCAATTTTTATTACGTCTCTCTTATCTGCGTCGTCTCATGGTTGGTTCCGCCTTGAGGCAATCGTGTGTCTTTCTTGTATTCAACATTATCGTCTATGTATCGATGATTCTATGCGACGATTCTGCGTCGCCGTCGCGATGACACGACGCGTATCTCGTGTCTCTTATCGGAGGTACTCGGTCAGACGTCAGACGCCGCAAAAAAATGCGGCCGGCTATGGATTCCAATCCGATGGAATTTTAATCTCTGGATTTTTCTTTACTTTCCCTTCGAAGAGAACTGGATGTAACTGGCTCAGGTTTAAATCAGTAAGAACTTCAAGCTTTTTCAATATAGTGCATATATCTGAATAAAGTTTCGTATAAGTAACAGTGAAGCTCTATCATTACTAATATTACAATTATGCGATATAGGAAGCATAATTAACATACAAGTATGATAGTTTAATACAGCAATGCGCAGCATGGAATTGATAAATTGTAGACTATTTAAACACTTTGAAATTGTATGAATTGAAACATTATTTATGTAAGAAATTAAATTTATTGTCTTTAAAAAATTTTAATCTTGAAAGTGTATTTTCTATTTGTTTTTAAAAAAAATTATTTTTTAGATGTTTTTTAATAGTTTGAACCTTGAAAGAAAGAGCAGATTAAAAGAAGAGAGATTTGTAAAAATTTTTATTAACACATATAAACTGTTCGCAAAAAAGGACAAATAGCGCCTGAACTATATATTATCAAGTTGTGATAAAAATAATAAACAAGTTATATCTAAGTATGAACTAACAAGCGACATGTCACAATTGTCCGGAACTGATTTGGTTCTCTTTGAAATACATATGTTGTTAAATACAAAAATTTTAAATACGTATTTTTTTTATACGTGCGGAATGTTTGGGTGAAATAAAATCACGTCATATTTTTTAGCTTAAAAGTATTAAAAAATGTCATTTTTAGCAACTTTAATATTTTCTAAACTGTGACGTAATACAACAATTTCGTTTGCGGATTCGTTTTCAGTAACGAAAAATCTGTAAGAATCATCTTGTCTGATTTATGATCTAAAAAATTTGTCACAGTATTAATAGTAAATATTTACTTTATTATGAATTACATCGTCAAAAATTAACTTTCGTATGAAATTAAGGAAACATGAATTTTAACGCGAGACAAAATATTTGCGTAAAAGCAGTAAAGAATAAACAGTAATTATAAATGAGATGACATGCAAATGGATCGTATAAAAGGCAGGCGACGGGATTTTAATGATGATGGACCTTCATTGCCCTAGGCCATGTCTTCAGGAGATGTGTACCGAAACAGGTATTTAAACGCTTCAACAAAAAAATTGATCTGTCGCTCTCATGACGCATTTCCAGACTTTTTGCTCCAGACTCTCATCTAGATTCGTGGATCTTATCATACGCGTCAATTCGTCACCTGTCTGACATTCTCTCCTCAGGGTCGGAGTGAAACGAACGCAAACTATTCATTAATATTTAGTATTGTGCTATTTTTTCATTATCTATAACTATCTATAACTATCATCTATAACGACAATAACGCGCGTTGCTTAAAAATTCTTTGTACTATTAATGAAAATAAGATTTATTCACTGATACGATTAACTCTTAATGTTCTCGCGTATTTTTTCCGATTATTTATATATTTTTCTACGAACAAAAATCTTACTTTTGATTTCATCGACCCTGTTAATGCTTTTTGCGTATTGATCTCGCGAATACAAGAGAAGCAATTAGATAAACAATTAGAAGAATGACTAGACTATTTAAAAAGAGAACCATTGAACTACGCCAAGGTCTAGTATTATACGCACATTCACATGCGTGCGTGCAAAGAGCGCTTTCTCGCGGCTCGTCTCGAACGGGAACGGGATCAACGCTCTGATACAAGTCCGCTTCGATGACGTCAGTTTTCTAGTAGCTTAATTCATTCGGGCTAGGAAAATCGAGAATTATTTCTGTGTAATTTGAATTTGAGTCTCGTGTTTTCCGAATTTGTTTCAAAACGCTATATTCTTTTTATGGCTATAGAAATGCGAACTTGTTCCTTTGAATTCTTGTAAAACATTTAAAATTTATCAAAATCAGAAATAGATGTGCATGCTTTGTTTGAAAATTTTCAGATATCCGTCGAGATATTCTCTTCATGTTCCTTTAATTGCTTGACATATTTTGCATGAATATCCATATTCATGTAACTACGTATTCCTTAATTATGTATTCTTCAATTTCATACGAGTTATCTCGCAACAGAGAATTCCAATGTGACCATAAAGCGACACGTTACCAGTTAGTATACCAGTTTTTGCAACCATCATCGTTTGCGATACCGCAATTTCGCCCCTTATATTGTGATGCGTTAGCTTCCGTCTCACGAGATATCTGGGCCAATGCAAAGACCATGTGCCGCCATTTCGATACGCAAAATTTTTTATAAAGGATTATTTCAGCCGGTCCAGTCATTGATACAAATCTTGTTGAAATGGCCCGTGTGATTCGATTATTTTATTATTTTTGTTGTGCGTTTTTCACGAAACTGTCGAGATATATTTTGACGAATTCGACATTGAGTGATTGAGAAGATTAATTGGCGACGTATATTGCAATTTGTCGAATTGTCTTCTTCATGAAATATAATTCAATGAAGTTTTCGTGGTACTCGATAAAAGATTGAAATTTTACATATAGAACAAATCCATTACATATTTTGGATTCGAAATATTAGAAATCGAATA
This sequence comes from Solenopsis fugax, assembly GCA_003595255.1. Classification (NCBI taxonomy): domain Eukaryota; kingdom Metazoa; phylum Arthropoda; class Insecta; order Hymenoptera; family Formicidae; genus Solenopsis; species Solenopsis fugax. Next base: position 3,840 of record QKQZ01024597.1, on the reverse strand, counting down.
AATTTAAAGAAAAAAGTTTTTTTTTGAACACATGCTATCAAATTAGTTTCTTGATTTATTAATATAAAAAATAATAGTTATTACTAGTCTTTTTAATATCAATAATAATAGTCTGTGTTTAAACAATGCTTTATAATTTTATCATTTTATAATATATGAGTGGCTCATAATACGCGAACTCATATCTTATGTGACGTGATGATTTTCCTGTTTCACATTTTTCAAATAAACAGTGTTATGCATGATAAAAACGCCGTTTATTAAACACAGCTGCAAGAACAAACTGCGATTTTCTGCTTTTGGCCGATCGCCAACGAGGTAATATATGTGCGCGCGTGCGCGTGCGATTCTTATAGGAAATGTCGCAAAGTACCCCAAGTTACAACAGTAATGTTAAAAATGTTTTGCCGCCATTCGAGACAGCTATAATACCAGATACGTTTCGCGATCAATTTCAATAATTATGTTCTCTTGAGAGTCTAAATTAAAACGATTGTCATATGATATTTTAAAAGAATTTCGTCGATCTTACTTTTCGAAAATTATGTTAGTGAATGACTGTCTTTTTTTGCTTTTACTATTATTTTTTGCTTTCGTTTTATGTTATTTAAAGTCTTACGTTTAAATTAAGAAAAATTTGACTTAATCAATTCTTTTTTGTTCAAGAGTATTATTTGATTCGTTATGCAAATACATTGATCAAATTCAACAATTGTTAATCAATAATCTAACAAAAATCAAAGTGTCCATTTTTTGTTAATAATATATAAATTTACATGTCTTTTCCTTGCATCTATATGTATTAATAATTAGATATTGGATTGATATAAAATTTAATCTTTGTTTTAGTATATATTACAGATACAATTATTAATGATACATGTAAATAGTCTATTAAATATATTTTGATGCAAGCAATTTGTTTGTTTTGTTTAAGTAAAATATTTACTTTAAGTAAATATAGACATATTAAGTATATAATTTTATATTTTTACATTTTCTTACATTTAAATAATTATTTTACAAATAAATTAATAATATTATTAAACTTAATTGTTTTCTCAGATTAAAAAATCTGATTATCTTGAATATAAAGATAGTATAATAGTATATATTTTTTAGAATTGCAAGAAAAAATTACTTGAATAAAAATGATTTCTTCATTACATTTACATAAATATTTTAATTAAGAAATTTTTAACTTGACTGCAAGTAAATAAGCTACTGGAACTTACCGAGTAAATAATTTTTTTGTGTTAAGTAAAATATTTTTTTGTGTTTTTTTCTCAGTGTAGAGGAACAAAATACATTAATAAGCATCTTGGCAAAATATTATAGTAATGTTATCTTTGAAATTCTGTCATACATCCTTAATCTCGATTTCCGCTCCTTTCACTAACCTTCCTGTAGATGCACGTGGGGGCCGAATCTGACCTCTACCTGCTGAAGAAAGACGCCGACAGCACCGTGCGTGCCGTGCGATAAAATTTGTACCAGTAAACCCACGAGGAGTACCACCCAGCCCCAGCCACCTTCCGGATAGTAGTGTTGTCTCAATGTGAGCAGTTGTCTGAGATCCGCGACTAACTGGCGAGGTGCCGCGTGCATTTGATCCGGTGCGGCCGGTGCATGATCGCTGCAAGCGACCCCGCTGTCATGAGCCGACAATCGCGGCAACGATTGACTGCGACGAAGTGCGGCGACGGTGGTGGTGATTGGCGCCGTCAGCCTCGTCAAATCGGTCGCTCGATTGACGCCCGCGAACCTGGCCGCGTCTTGATTCGCCGTCTCGCGATTCGAATAGTCTGAATACTTCCACGAACGCGAGTACCGACCGTAAGTGAAATGCGACTCCCCGCAGTTTTTGCATTTTCTCGCGTTGCTACTTTTCCTATTCTCGACGCAGGACACGGCGATATCCGTTTCTCGATCCCCCGACTCCTCTTGCTCGCCAATAGTGCTCCTCGCGGATGCGAGTCGTCGCGTTTTTCCGGGGGCGCGACGACTGTCTTTGGCGAAGGAGTGAACGACCTTACGAGACGCTTCACCTCGAAGAGCTTCTCGAAATGCGCCTGTGCTCGACGCGGCGGTGGATACAACGACATTGTCCCCGTGAGGATACGCGCGACTTCGCGGCGAACTGATTTCCATCCCGTCTTCGTCGCAGTCATTTTTACGGTTCTCGATAACCCCGGCGCGCTCGCATTTGCTCGATCCGATCGTTTTATCGGCATCCTGGGAGCGGTATGCTGATTCGGATGGACTGTTTATGCAACTGTTCGTCGATGCAGTTACGACTTTTACTTCACGAACAGCGCGCGTCTGTGGCTCGTCAGACTCATTATCGACGATAGTTCCGCTCATTTGATTACATTTATCAAATATTTGTCGAGCTTCCTCGATTTCATTATTCAGGGGGTTTGTGCATGTAACTTCAAGCTTATCTTTCGAATCGCTAAAACTCTCGTTGTTTCCCTTGCATTTAATTAACTTAAGATCGTTGTTACTAACATCGTTATCCATCTCGCGATTTGTATCCTCGTTATCTTCCAGTCTGTTGGCAATATGAATTTTATTTTCCGAGATTGATTTCTCTTTTCGCTCCAGCCATTTTTCATTATCTTGCATATAATGATTTCCAGTAACGCCATTGCCATTTGAATGCTTTGTAGGATCGTGAAGTTTTGATCGGCTGAGCGAGTCTTCGATATATTTGGCGCGATGATTATAATCAGTCCAAGATTTGACGACTGCGCGAGCTTCGTCCGATGATCTCGGTAATACCGCACCTGTCGCAGACGTTAGTTGATATTCTCCAACTTCAGAATCTACGCGAGAGGCTGCCATTATCCGGATTTCCCTTTCTCTGACTTCACATGGCTTCTTGTCGTCGTTATCGTCTTCATCATTTTCATCGCCATCCTCGTCGTTGTTGGTGCTTCCCTTCTTTTATCTCTTTCATGATTAAAAATCCGAGACTCGGTAAACGTCTGTGTTGGAATTTTATGAGCGAAACGAAAAATTAAACCGCGATAAAATTCTTCATGCATTATTCTAGTTGTTCAATTCTTTATCAACTCATTTGATAATATTACCTTTATTTTTAGTACAGATATAATCCATTTTTTAATAATAAATAATAAATAAAAGAGAGAGAATAAATAAGAATAATTAAATTTATTATGATTTATTTTTATTTATTTTATGAAACAAATAAATTTAGTATAATTTATTTTTTATTTATATCATATAAAATATTCATACATCCTTTTCAAAATAATTGTTTTTTCGTATGTGTGATTTGAAAATTCACTAATTTTTCTGTAACGGCAAAGAGTGCAGTATTATACAGCCGAGAATGAGGATCGATCCAGTTTTAAAATGAACTTTTTGTTAACAAATTTAAAACTAATGTTACCACGTGCATTAATCATGTTCTTGCAACTGAGAACGACAAAGTTTTCACAAGTACAGTCATAGACAGTCATCGTCATTTAATTGAAAAACCCCGTAGAACTTTGGAGAATAGCTTCCGAAGATAAAATAAACTTTTAAGACGAGGGATGCGCTGTAACGAGCCGCAATTGTGCCGGTCGCGAAACTTTCGCGAAAGTCATCTCTCTCGGTAGCCAATCTCGAAGGTGGAAAATGTCTCGGAGTGCGTCTTCGTAACAATCGCGATTAAGTGAAACAGAGTGAGTTTCTCTGTCTCTCTCTCTCTCTCTCTCTCTCTCGGGATATGGTGGCGAGATATTGTATGACACCACGACCGGGCGCGACACGCTCAGCGCGCGAACTGAGCGTTCAACTCGGGCGCGCGAGTGCCGTCTCTCTGCGCCG
>QKQZ01024584.1:0-10394 GCA_003595255.1 Solenopsis fugax | reverse complement strand
GCCTTGTTACATAAGTATATTTTTTAATAGAAATGACAATGACATAATTTTTTTTTGAAAGTAGACTCTTGAGCTTTAAAACGCCATATTGTAAAGTCCTTAAAAGTTTTTTGTTGTAAAGATATGATTTTTTTTTTAAAAAGTGGATTTTTAGATACCCAAAAATACCTCATATTCTCCTTGTTACATAATTATACTTTTTAAAAGGAATGACAATGGCATAATTTTCTTTTTAAAGTATGACTCTTTAGCTTTAAAACGCCATATTTGAAAGTCCTCAAAAGTTTTTTGTTGCGAAGATATGATTTTTTTAAGGATTTTTGACCAATTTCTCATTTTTGCTTCATGATTTTTCATTTATAACTTCACAATAAATTATTTTTCGGCAATGCCAATTGTGCAGTCATATTTCTGAGATTCTGAACTTTCATTAAAAAAAAAATTGTTGAAAAATATTGATTGTAATCAAAGTTATAGCTTCTCAAAGTTGAAAAAGTCTCTCAGACCCGAAAATGTGTTTCCGTATTTTTTATAGGATCGATGTGTTTAAGGGTTAAATTGATTATGAATTTAATAGAGAAAAGTCATCAATACCACATCACTTTGTTTTCGTATAATGTTTCTTAAACGAATAAAAAAATAAAACTGAAAATAAAACTTTAAAAACATAAATACAAATTAGAATAGTGTCTTCTGTGAAATGATATAGCAGTTTTTATAATGCTCTTTTGTATTTTATAATAATTAATGTTTTTGTAACATAACTCAAAAGAAATTGAGCCTTAAAACTGGCTCACTAAGTTTTCTTTTCGGTCGTCAACCTGAATACAGCGCGACATTGAAGGTCAAGGTTACCAGGGGAGATTACTAGACTTATGGTCTGTTCTCACGGAGAAATTTACCGGTTTACGCTACACAGCGATTTTATATTTCAAATCGCATTATGATGATATGGAAGAAAAAATATAAAACAAAGCAGTTTGAAGAAGTTAGAAGCATGTAATATAATCTTACTCACTATTATTTAAACTATGCAATTTTTAAGAGAAAATCATACAAATTTTATTTTCATTTTTCAAGAATTCGATTTTAGCAGATTTTATACCGAAAAAAAGCTACGAATTGTATGAATGTGGATTTTTATTTCTTTAATTTTCTAGGCAGGTGTGTGCATGTTTTTTATCAGTATTAATATGGTGCAATATTTCCAAGAAATAAGGGGGTGCTGCTTTAGGAAGTCTATGCCAGTATTGACAACTTTCCTCTATTTAAAAATTTAATATTATTCAATTTAGTACTGTATTTACTAGACCGAAAATTTATTCGGTGCGCAGTTTGATGAATTTGAAAATGTATAAAATCACACAAAAAAATATCATCAGATATCATCCTTCAGTTTGTTCAGTATCTATAGAATTTATTTCTTATAAACGAACTATTTATATGTCGTAATCGTTTTTATGATCAAACCAACTGCATTGAAAAGAAATTGATTGAATTAATCTAAAATATGTATATGTGTGATAACCTGACAGTTTGGCGGAAAATAAATCCATAATTTTCATTAATTAGACAAGTTTAGTTACTCACATTTTGGTTGAGATAACTAGACAAATATGATTGTACGTAATTTGATTTTGACTATATTAAAAAAAAATATGATTGCATTAATTAGAAATCTTGTAAATTCAAGTGCACATGTCTGTCGGAAACGAATCGAAACGAAGAAAGGTCGTGTAGAAATTTATCAGATTTCTGAATCAATTTTTGTACAGAAAAAACTGTACTGTTAAGATATATTTTTTATTTGCTTTCGTTTTTGAACCCAATTTTGAGAACTCGCAAAAGAAATCATTTTATTAAAATATCCGTGACAAATCTCAATGCTGTGTCTTTTATTCTGTGTTTTTCTTTTTACGAAATAATACACCGTCGCGTCCATCTGATGACGGTGCCGCGTACTGTTATATCAGATACCAGAAATTTAGTAGACCTGAAAGTGTTAATGAAATCCTTATAGTTATCTAAATGTTTTGATTACATACCAAAATATTTGGTTATTAGCAAGAAATTCTGTTTATTTTATCAAAATTTGCTTAACCAAACACATCTTGTTGATTCAATCGTGATTGTTTCTTTTTCCAACATCATAAAAAATCTAGAAGATTGAAGAAACAGTAGCGACGCAATCAGATTGCGCGTTTAGAACACACTGGTACCTTGCTCGAATTAAATCCGATTGGAGAAACAGAATATATCAGCCGGGATATATATCCAGTTTCGATGAAGAATTTTTTACACCGTGCATTTAGACGCGCGCTTATCGCGTGCGCTCGTTTGTAATTTTTTTCTTTTTATCTCGACATTCGAAACCGGCACGCGAGTTAGCGTCACGTCGTCTCGAACGAGGGAGGACGAAACACGAGCCTGGCGTCTCGATTTCCTTCGTAAATCAGGAGAGCTCGGTATATTCTTACGGCAGGGGCGTCGATATCGGATCCCAGGGGGGCATAGACACCGGCGTCTTTCTTCTCTCCTCTCTTGATTCCCTCTTGGAAAGCGAACCCCTACCGTCGGGGATTCACCCTCGAATTAAAAGAGCAGCCATCTCGGCCACCTTCCCTTTTTCTTTCTCTTCTCGCCCTGCCCCGTGCGGATTACGAAACGGAGGCGTGAGAAGGAGACGAGAAGACGAGGAAAACGGATGAAGGAATGGAATAGCGTTGATATTACGTGAAAACGCTGGATCAGCCAAATTAAATATATAATCCGTAAAAGTGACGCATCCAAGGAACGTAAATTATTATTTCGCAAAAATAATTTTATCTTCTAGTTCCACGTACTTTTCTAACTCACAAGCTATTAACTTTAACAATTAATAACGCTCTCATTATCTCGTTTTCATTGCGTTTATACGTACCGATGCATATCTAAGTGACGTCCTCAGCACTCTGATGTTCTTCCACACCTCGTTTTCCACATCCGCGTTAAAATGGTGACAACGTCGTAGAGAAAAGCTGCCCTAATCTCGCGAACGACGCCGGGTGTGCGATAACTCAGGCTATCCTGGCGAGTCTTACGACGGGGTACCAACCAGCACTCTTAAAATATGCAAGAGAAAGAGAGAGAGAGAGAGAGAGAACACTGGCAACCGGGATTCGCGCGCGACGAAACACAACCCCCGGGATAATTTAGATTCGTGGAGCGGAGCGAAGCAACAGAGAAGACCGGTGGCAGAACGCCGCCGGTGTGTATTGATCTAAACGGGAACCCGTGAAAGCAATTAAGATAAGGCACGGTAACAAAGGGTTGCTACCCGCTTTTCGCGGTAGAAAACAGCGCGGCGACGGCGGAAGGGAAAGGGGACAGACGGGGACGTAGCGGATACGTGAAGAAAATACGAGATCGATTTTCGCTGAATGCTAAAAAGCAATGTTAAGAGCCGTGACGTTTATTACCCTTTTAGGAATGTATCGCCAAAAATTGAAGGTACAATTGAAATAACATCTTATGTATTTACAAGGGACATAAGTACCATCAAAAATAAGTTCCTCGAAATCAGGAGTTCTCTATGTAAAAAAATTATTCATATATTATATATATTTTTTTCGACATAAACATTTGACAAAGAATTTCGCCCATTTTATATATAAATTTGGATCTCTCAGCAGTTTTAATATGTTCTCAATATTGACAACATATTAAAACACATGAGTGTCAACAGCTACAACAGCTGCGGATCAGTGTTACGACCTCATCAAAGTGATATGTGAGGCATATTAATTTTACTACTTATGCTTGTAGGATGCTTTAATCAACTGATCGTCTTTTATCATGTAATTAAGAATATTTTTAGAACTTTGGCTCAAGTTGGACATTGAATAGAACTCACCTATAATATAGCAACCGATAAACTCACAATCAGTAACTGTGGTATTAAAACTGTGAATCCAATATTTATTAAAGTAAAAATACAATTTAGACATGTAAGTAAAACGCGGTATACTACGTTTACATATAGGAGAACATTACGGTGAAGGAAAAGACGCTATCAGAAAATATTGTTATAATAATGGTACTATAGATTGCTGTGCTCTCACACATGTTACTTATTTGGTATCTAAGGTATGTTAAAAAATATTTTGTTGAAGTCATACGAATACTTTCTAAGGATGTTGATAATATATTTGTCAGCTCTCGACAGCTGTCATAATGAGCAATAGGACATTTTTAAAACATCAAAACTGCTTTTTGCAGGGTGGTTTGAGGATCTAAAACTATTTAATTTTTAATACTTCTATTATTATCTACAAATTGGTATATAATTGTTAAGTATACGTGAGGGCTGTAAAACGAGCGAAATTCTTTTTTTTTGATTGAGGATAGTAATGTATTATGATTTTACTTGAAATTAAATAATTAATTTCAGATAAAATCACAATATCTTCTTTGAAAAATATGCTTATTCTGGTAGGATTCAAATTTGGACCTCTGGATCTCTGCATTACATACTGCGCCATTTCTTCAATTGATAAGCATGTTCTGTATTATCTACAGTATAACCAGCGTGCGTAATTTGTTAATAATTTAATATTATAAAAAATAAACAATTTGTATCATTATAATGTCATAAGACGACATAGAGTAAGAATCGATTAACCTGTCTTGGATTGCCGTCACACTAGACAAATGATGTAAAATTGCCGAATAATTCGTACATACGCAGTATTACTGAGGCATGTATGTATGAGAAATCGTGTACCTCCTATAAAAAATACCGTGAGTTTATAAGAATGATACTTCCAATCGTATCGCTAAATTTATTATTATCGTGTATTCAGTATCTCGTGCTAATATACCGAAAAAATACCACCTATCAGTGTGTAACTTAAAATGTCATTTATATTTAGAAATTAATACCTTAGAATTTAAATGTACTGCGCGATACAGGATCAAGAATGTAGAGAAACGGTCGACAACCAGAGCCGAGGTTTTGACCCATGAAATTATAATCCGCTTGTGATACTTAAAGTCGGTTGAGTACGGTGCCGTTCGCACTCATTGAAACGAGTTATTTGTTCGTGTTCGTTCGCTCTCGCTCGCTTTTAATCCGGATCCGGTTTTACGTACATAGGATATCTGCGATTCGCCACTCGCCATAATCGGAGGCGTTAGCGTTAACGGTAACGCGTTATTTTTCACAGTATCATGATTTCTTTAATCGTTTAGGGCCGTTTCGCGGTAGACAAATTAGCCGTGCAATTAGCCTGCAAATAGACCCCCTTCAATGGAGTGTCGTATTAATGTACTTCATTCGCAAATGATCCTCAAGAACGACGAGCAGTTTACGTTTTAGCAGGCATGAGTTTATATACTGGGTGTCCCATATACAGATCCGCGCGTCGCACACGTGTCAATCGTAGAGAGAGGAAGAGAGACAGGGAATGGGAAAGCAAGAAAATGTGGCAGAAAGACAGAGATGTGGGGAGCAACGAGAGCAAGAGCAAACGGCTCGAGCAGACCGTCTGAGTCGTAAAATGTTAACTGCTAGTAAAACTGAGTTTACGCGCTTGTAAGGACCCCCGCAGGAGGCTGCTGCCATCCCTGGTCCCTCTTCAGCCTGGCAGCACGCAGAGCCGCCCCGTACACCCCCTAATAGCCAGATTATTGCTCATAAGCCAGCCACCCCCGCCCGATCCTGCCGTCTGCCCGTCTTCCCCGCAAGCACGAAAATAATTCCGAAAGAACGTTTAATTCACGCTCTTTCTTATATTCTGCTGCTGGGAATATAAGGGAACGAAACATCGTTACCTTATTTATATTACGAGATTTTCAGATATTATAATACAAGCATCAATTTAACTCACAATTCTGCTAACCCTTTCGATTTCTACTTTTTATTACGAGGAAGAAAAAATTTTATATAAATCTTAAATCGTCTTAAAATCTTTCTTAAATCTTTAGGATAATTTAAAAGTAAGAGACATTTAAAAGTAAAAAAACAAAAGACACGATTTTCACTGAAAGAAAAAAATGATTGCAATTGCCATAATTTACTATAAATCGTTTTTGTTGTAAATTATGTATTTGTAGTTGTTTTAACCATGCAAATTATAACTATCAATTATTATTACTACGTAAATAATAAGCGAATGTTAATAAACTATTTACTATACTTGTGATTACATTTACTACATAGAAATATTTATTTTATTTTTGGTATCCATATTTCTTGATATTTTACATTAATATATGAAACTACTATAATACAATTTTTATATAATTGGTAGAATTATAAACACAAGGTTATACTAACATTATATCAACAAGAACTACAAAAACGGAGCTCGTAACCGTAATTATTTTACTATTATGCAATTATAGTTACAAGTTTTAAACACTGTTCTTTTAATGTTGATGAAAATTGTATAAGATGTCGATTATTGAGCGTTTTGGTTTTTATAGGTATTAAAAATGAAAAAGTGAAATGTTTTCCTTTCTTTTCTCTCAGGTATCCTTGCTTTTTTGCAAATCACATTATAAATCGCTAAATATTCATTACAAAGGACCAAAGATGAATTAAAAATAATGTAATTGAATTCGAAATAATTAATCCGAAAGGATGAAAATTGATATAATGTTTTTATAGAAAGAAAGAAGATAAACATTTATTTCTACCTTAGAACGAGCGCTCGTATCAGCGATCGAAATTGCTTGGCCTTTTAACTTTCAATGGTGCAAGTTCTTCCGCATCGCCGTAAACCGACGTTTTATTCCACCGCCTTCGGCGAGCGACGCCGCGCCGTCCGGAGGTTTTTCATTTTTAATTACCCACAGCGCCGTGAAAAGTTCTCGGCGCTGCACGGAAGTTTTAATGGCTGCGTTGACTGTCGTTAACCCCTTCTTAAGTTGCCCCTGGAAGTACCGTGGGACGTGCTACGATTTCGAAACTTATTTGACTTCATTCCCGGAGCCCGTTCGATCTGACCATACCTTCCGCCATCGTAATTCAATTTTCAACGTTATTCATCCAAAACTCCCCCAAAAAATAACGAATTATCGTTTATTCAATTCGAAAGTAACACAAAAACATTCTCGTATCAATACCACAAATTATATTGTTTTTTTTCCCTTAAAAAATATTTTCTACAAATTGTCGCAAAGATAATTATTTTTAAAGTCTCCAAAAACTCTGAAATTATTTACAGATTGTTACAAATGTTTTTCTTGAAGAAATGTCTCCCTGTCACTTAAAACAACACGTCGACTCTTAATCTCCCTAGAGTCTTGCCGAAGAAATAGAACTTTATCCCCTCTTTTCCACTGGCATAATTGTTACACTTCGTATAAATGCATTAGCTTCGCGCATTCGTTTCATGCCTCCGCGACTCCACGAGAAGTCTTGTTCGTTCCCCTTTCTTTCGTGTCTCCGGAGACTTTTTTCGCGAGCCGTGGCGAAAAGTGGTGGACGAGAAAAGTTTTCAGCGAATTCAAATGGTGACTCGGGCAACTGCAAACGCAAATTCATTCATAAAGTCACACCGAGACCGAAAGAATATAATAACACGAAGTTATCATACGAGTGGAAAATATAAAAAGTAATAATAAAATATATTCGCAAAAGAAGGTTGAGAGAGATAATAAATACGAAACAATTTCGTAAAATCGGCCTTTATTTCTAAAGATCACCAATAAAGATCATCATTTTTCCAAATATTTTTCAATATCTTCAATATAATTACGCTACACTAACAAAATTGGTGAATTAGAAATGTGGCTATAACAATCAGACTGTTTGGTGAGCGCTCCAATATTTTTTATTGAAATAACGAAACAAATGGTTACTTGCATTTGAATTGAAGTAACCAGACAAAGATCGCGTGTATTCTGATGTTGACAACTAAAAGGAATCTGTATTAATTGGAAATCTGATAAATTTAACCATGTTCGAGAATTCTTGTAGGAATTATCAGATTCTTGAATTAATTTTTATATAAAAAACTGAAAATTGTACTGTCAAGATACTTTCGTTTTCGAGCTTAATTTTGGGAACTCTCAAGAGAAATCATTTAATTAGAATATCGATAAATAATCTCATAATGTTCATAATGTTAACTTTTATTCTATCGTATGTGGTTCTCTTCATACGAGAAATAAAATGCTGTTCATCTAATGGCGATGCCGCGTATTGGTGATTGTTATACCAGAGTCTCGTAGATCCAACCAATGTTAACTAAATCCTTATAGTTATGGTATTTAAATGTTCTGGTTGCATACTAACAATAAGATATTTGCGTGCAATAAATAGAAATTATTTTCAAAATTTGCTTACAAGGAACATTAGACAATCCGGAAATTCAAAAAAATCTGAAACTGTACAAATAGAGAAGTTCATCCATAACACAAAAATATTTTTTGTTCATACCCAATTTCAGTTTTAGGAGGTGAAACATCCGTTTGAAAAAAATCGGTTTTTTTCTTTTCAAGCGAATATCGTCGAAACTATAAGAGATAGAAAAAAATATTCTGAATAAAAGTTGAATGGCTCGAAGAGTACCTTATAACAATAATTAAAAAAAAATTTTTTTTTAATTATTTTTTATACTTCCCCCACCACTTTACATTTGTTTTTTAAAATTTTCAAATATTTTAATGACAGAATTAAAGCTTATTTTTAAACGAATCCAATCATATATAATAAAGTGTCTTTTCGATGTACCATTTTTGGTACATCGAAAAGACACTTTATTATATGATTGGATTCGTATAAAAATAAGCTTTAATTCTGTCATTAAAATATTTGGAAAAATAATATCGAACTCCTTATACATATACGCTATACGTACCTGTTCGTGCGCTCGATTCTTCTGCGCTGGAACGGATTCTCATACGTTTCGCTAATCGCGAAAGTGTTGAAGGCAAATCAGTATAGTATGTACATAAGATTAATGTAATAATAAATACTTTTACTTTGTAACTTTGTACTTTTACTTTTAAATCTAGATTATTTCTTTCACTCGACCTATACCCTAATGCTAAGATTGTATTCCACGTTTTCAGCATTACCTGTCTTCGAAGCAACGCAAAACCATAAATCAGTTTTCTTTTTTGAGAAACATCCAAGCAAAATTGAACAAAAGAAATTATTTGAAAGAATATTCTCTTAGAAACTAGAATACGAAACTCGTGTTCATTCCTGTTTTGTTGATTCCATAACGACGAAAACTTCGTATTGTTCCTAGCTGTCATAAATCAGTCTCCTTTTATAGCTTCAAAAATTTAATATAAAAAAAATCATTGAAAAGATTATTCTCTTAGAAACTACAAAACGAAACACATGTTTATTCTTGTTTTGTTGACTCCGTAATATCCGGCAACGATAATTCTGAATTGTACCTAAAATGCATTCTTTATTACTTTTCTTTTAAAAAGCTTTTCTTTAGCCTTTGAAAAACATAAAAGAGTTTCTGACTTTTGTTTCATATTCCTCACTAGACCTTTCCTTCTGGTCCTTTTTTCCCCGCCTCCTCCCTTTTGGCCCAAAAATTTTTCCCTAAATCTCAGTTTCCAACCATTTGTTTCCAGTCATTTGTTTTAACGCCCCATGGCTGCCCATATACTACTTATACGTGACAAAATACTCACAAATTTAATGAAATTATCATTTGCCTTTAAAGTATTTTCGAATTCTTCAATAGTATTTAATTTTACTTGGACGTTTCAAAAAAGAAAACTGATTTATGGTTTTGCGTTGCTTCGAAGACAGGAAATACTGAAAACATGGAATACAATCTTAGCATTAGGGTATAGGTCGAGTGAAAGAAATAATTTAGGTTTAAAAGTTACAAAAGTAAAAGTATTTATTGTTACATTAATCTTATGTACATACTATACTGCCTTGTACTACTGATTTGCCTTCAACACTTTCGCGATTAGCGAAACGTATGAGAATCCGTTCCAGCGCAAAAGAATCGAACGCACGAACAAGTATGTATAGCGTGCATATAGAAGGAGTTCGATATTATTTTTCAAAAATGGTACATTGGAAAGACACTTCATTATATATAGTTGGATTCGTATAAAAATAAGCTTTAATTCTGTCATTAAAATATTTGAAAGTTTTAAAAAACAAATGTAAAGTGGTGGGGAAGTATAAAAAATAATTAAAAAAAATTTTTTTTTAATTATTGTTATAAAGTACTCTTCGAGCCATTCAACTTTCATTCAGAACATTTTTTTCTATCTCTGATAATTTCGACGATATTCGCTCGAAAAGAAAAAAACCGATTTTTTTCAAACGGATGTTTCACCTCCTAAAACTGAAATTGGGTACGAACAAAAAATATTTTTGTGTTATGGATGAACTTCTCTATTTGTACACAGTTTCAGATTTT
>QKQZ01024583.1:0-10229 GCA_003595255.1 Solenopsis fugax | reverse complement strand
TATATTTGCTTTATACATATATTCCCTGTATTGTGCAATTTATCTTTTAACTTAATTGTTGCTCGGGATTCGAAACAAATTTTGTTCTTTGCAAACACATTGATTTAATTTAGTTTCTAAAAGAGAATATTACAATAAATTTAAAAATTAAGTATTGTTATCATAATAAATAAATTTTATATAGTGCCACACACTAGACGATTGAAAAAATTATTTAAAAAAATGACGATTAATAAAAAGAGAGAACTTCTTCGATTTGTAAATGGTAGTCTATACAATGTTACAAACTGAAGGATTGTTTTTTAACGAGTACTAAGAAAGAAAATTAGCTGATTGCTGTAAAAATATAATGTTAAAGCTTTTCCAGAATGTACTATAAATAAGGATTATTGCACCATCGGTTGCGAATTATTGTTATAACTATTGTAATAATACACATATATTGTGCTATATAATCAGAAGAAAACATTATAAACATAACAAAGATTTAACATGTAATTGAGTGCATTCTTATTATAGTTTCTTAGTTTGATGAAAAATTTTATCAGTACGACTGCATCTATATTAATGTGTATTAAAATCGTGTAGACGTAGTTATCCTATTTATTTAAAAGTAGTAATTACAACTACTTATTTATTCATACATTCCTTGTTCATCAAGTCATTAAAACTCGAAAACTCAAACTACGATCTGCTTATTAAATACCGTTTGTTAACATATCTCTGCAACATTTGTTTCATTTTATTTAACATTGTTTTAGATTGTTGGATGTATATAATTTTGTATGTAAGACATATTTTAAATATTGTTTTCATAAGTTTGTCAACACAAAAGGTGACCGATTAGCTTATAGCTGATATAGTGTTTCGAGAAATAACGGAGAACTTTGCTCAATAGAAAAAGATCTTTAACAATGCTTGAGCTAACGTACTTTAACTATCTTTTTTTATTAATTAATAGCGTAGTGTAGATGAGATTTTTTTATCGACTATACTGGTTTAGCCTAATTTAATGCGTCAGAATAATAGAAAAGATGATTAATGGCGACATTAAAGTTCATAGGCAAGGCACTGAGATATTAATAAAATAATTGGCCCTTGAAAAATGAAAATTTAGTACAACAATCTCCGTACTTTTCTTAAATAAGAGTTTGTATATCAGATGTGCTCTATCTCGTGCGCAAAATAGCACAAATAATTTTTAAAACCGTTTATATAAGGCTGATATCTCAACCATAATAGAATTGATATTTTTTTATCAACAAAATATATGAAAGTATGACAAATAAACAGTGAAACGCATAAATGATTATATCCTAATATTGTGTAGAGTTTATGTAAATTGAATAATGATCTGTTGTATACAAGTAACAAATTTAATGTAATATGCATACTATATTTCTGTAAAATTTTTATTAGATACATTATCAGAGAAAAATCACTTTTGTAAAAACCAGAAAATTATTTTTAATAGAATGCATGTATATTTAAATTATTAACACAAATAAAAAGGTATATATATCTGGGAAAAATCATCTTATTTAATTTGACAAAGAATAATATGAGACTAATATAAAAATATTAGTTGCTAGCAATTTTCATGGCTTTTTCTAAGCATTTAGAAGCAGCTTGATGAATTTTTTTATCCATTTTATCTGAAACATAATAGAATTTAATTTGACAATATATTAATTCTAAATAATGTATTATAATGTAAATTACTAAAACTTTTTATTACTTACAAATTTTATGTTTTCCTTTCATAGGAAATTGTATTGGTAACATGTAAGAATTTTCACATATAAAGACATATGGACTGTCACTTTCTCCTTCTGGAAATAATTTTCTGTATTCTTTTTGAGACAGAACATCAGTCACTGTTACACAACCTAGCAAACAACTTGTGGGATAGGTTTCAGGAAAATCAATTTTTTCTAAAATCATCAAAATAAACGTAATTAAAAATAAAACGAGACTATTTCAAAATCAATACTTTTTTACCAACCATCTTTTAATATGCGGTAGATTTGTTCTGTAGTGGATATTTCTTCAGAGGAAGGAACTTTAGCAGCCGATGCTATCCATAATCTTCCTCTATGTGGGGAATACCAATTTCTACCCTCATGCCTAATAATATCAAAATCATGTTGGTTACACCGATTGTATGAATTATTTTTATAATACACTCACGTTTTTATTCCCGCTACCAACAAAGATGCGTAAGGCTGATGCATACTCAAACATAGGCCTTGGTCGAACATTTCTAGGTATTCTTTATCCTGTATTCTGCCTTCTGTATTCCATGTTTGATTTTTAACTCTTCTGCTTGATATTCCCATCTCGACAAACTTAATATAATAACAGTACGTAATGAGAAATGTATATGATTGATTAGGATTAGTAATATAAGTAAATTTCCAACGTTATTTTTGTTAAATATAAAAAATGTACCGTCGGACGATCGAATTCTATCGTTGGACAAATATTTGGATTTTCAAAGTCATCATACGACACTGCTTCGTCAAGATCTTCCGATTGCAAGTTAATGGATTGATCTTCATCAACAACCACTCTTCCCGTAAAATCTATTTTGACTCTTCTATCTAAACGTGACGCATGCTTGCGTGCTAATGCTTCCTCTTCTTGCTTCTGTAACTTTTTACGCTCATTGTGAGTAAGCCAAGTGCTATTTGAATGATAATAATCTGACTCGTCGTCGATCACTTTAGTACGACGGGAACTGCAAATTAATTTTATAACAATTAATATATAAAAAATTTTGATAAATATTACAAATATATACCTATTACGATCAAATTCGAGAAGTTTGTCTCGATGTTTAAGAGAGTCTTCAAGATCTTTACTTGGTTTTTGATCCATCAATTTATTATACAAATTATCACCCTGTTTAGTGTTGCTTTGAAGCAATGCCTGTTCCTCTGAAGAACAAACGAGTTCTTCACAAAAGAAACATGGTCCTGAACCTTCTTGTACACAGACTATTCTTCCACAATTAAGACAATTATTAATCAATCTATGCCTGGTTGCTTCACAGTCACATTTATGTCTTCCTGAAAAAAACAAAAGAAAAAAAAATATATATATATTCATATCAAGCATTGCTAGATATTTGTATAACATTAATACAAATTTCTTGTATAAATACCTTTCAAAAGAACATTTCCATGTGACAATAAATTAACAAATTTAGTTTTCTTTTTTTCCACTTTCTCAGATTTTACCTCAGGTTTTACAGTCTCTTGCACCTGAAAAAAATAGTACATAAAATGTTCAATAATTTTCTAACAGTTGTTTAATAATTTATATTATACAACCGCTGGCAAAAAATATAGAGTGTATACTTGAACGTTTTTCTTTCCTTTTCCTTTTCCCTTTTTCTTATCATATTGTTTCTTGGGTATATCATCATCATTTGTTTTCTTGTATCTTGTTTGATTATTAAATAAAGCTGGAACAATAACAATACAATAATTTAATAATGGTCTGATAGTTTTTGAAAATTTATCTTTATCTCTAAGTTATTCACCGCGTTTCTTTTTCAATTCTGTTATAAACTGTCTGTGATTTGGATTTTCATTATCTAATAAGCTTGTAACATAGTCATCTAAATCTCTTTCATTTTCTATCTGCAAAATATACCTGAAAAATTGATAACACAACATTATGCAAATAAATATAAAAGAAAATTTCATCATTTACTGTACTCACTGGGTTAACATATCCAGGTCCGAAAAATTCAATAATTCGGATAATTTCTCTTTGACCCATTTCTCCATGATTCCTAAACGACGACAAAAGTGAAGTAACCGTAACAAATTGACTAATAATAGTTGATGTATAGAAGAATAATCGAATGTGTTTGGCCAATTTCTTACGGTTTAAGGCTTAAGTCTCTAGTAGACTACGCTAAATGAATCAAAATGAATGATAACTTTCAGTACAGTTTGTAACAATACCGAAACTGATCGAAACAATCGAAACCACATGTGACAGATGTGACATTTTAATAAAAAACATATTTGTATTAATAGTTTTTGTATATACCATAATTTATCAATGACGTTGTTATCGCTGTCAATCGCTGTTATGTTAGGTGTACCAATATGTATAAATAAACATTAGATCGTTCTTCAATTATCCCCGAATCTTAACTTTTGCTGTAGCCATATTGCATGCTTTCAAGGAGAAATCAGGAGAAATCAGGCGAAATGATGTTATATATCCAGTTATATCTCCTGGGGTTTAGGTCTTTGACTATATACCTACGGACTGCTAGTACCCCCACATTTCCATAAGATAGAAAGAGAGGTACGTAATTCTAAGATCTCAGCGTCACCGAGTCCGGAAATTGGCCAAGAATTAACTAGCTGCATTTCAAGTAACTTGGTACGATCGGTACGAATAATTCTGAATAATAAATAATTTAAGTGATCCAGAAGTATTGTTAAATAAAAAAATGGTTCGTTCTTGTTTTGCTAAATTATGTAATAATACGAGATACAAAGGTGTAGGAGTAATTAAATGTGATGAGGGAAAAATACAAATTAATTTAAAATTAATTCGATAATGTACCAAATTTAATAATAAAACCTTAATAATAAAATGAATTACATACAGAACAATAAAATATACGTGAAAAGAAACGTGGTAATGATAAGACTAAATAAAATATTTGAAGAAACTATAACAATATATAAGCTAATTATATATATATATATAAATAAGTGAGGTTCGAATCTTGGCTAAGTGGGATTTGAGTCTCGGCTAAATGTGGTTCGAGTCTCAGCTAACTGGGGTTTGAATCTCGACTAAGGTTTGAGTCTCGACTAAATATGGTTTAAATCTTGGCTAAAGTGTGCAGTGCATGTATTTGCTTAACCTTTGCATTTTGCAATGCTTCGAGAAATTTTACAAGGAGCAACGAAGAGGTTCACGCTTTGACTATATAACAGGAGTTCCAAGCTTCCAATTGTTGAATATAATTCTCGATCTCGTATTTTTCAACATGCGCACTGAGAAATCAATGTGCTGAATAAGAGATTATAGTTCCTCAGATTAAGAGCAAGTGTATTAAAGGATTCCTTCAATTAAAAGGTAATAGTTTAACTGAAATACTCTCGATTATGAGGTAGAGACCATGTGCTATAATCATAAGGCTAGGTTGACTACAATTGACTATACCTCTAAACCCGAGATGAACTCTAAAAAACTATTTTGAGATACATTTTTATGAAGAAAATAGGTAGAGTGATTTAAAGCAGAAGAAATAAGCAACTGCCTAGGCATTATATAATACCTTTAATTCCTCCTTGAGATTAAAGGTGCTAGTATAACCCATCATTTATAATTTCAATAATTATCGAATTATTCGCAGTGATGGGTAAGCAGAAGCGGCAGCGGCAAAAGCCTCACAAGAAAAATCCCACTGGATTACCGTCTGTTCAGGAATTCGAGTTAAACGAAGAATTTACAAAGGGAAACAGGGAAAAGATTTTGCAGAATGTTTATGATGATGTAAATATAATGAGGTTCCACAACAATATGCAATATGCATATTGTTTTTTAATAAAATGAAATTGATAAGAATTCACAAAGTATATAATGAAGGCTCTTTTACTATATACTTTTCCTTCTTTATTTAGATACAGTCATGCAATCTTGAAGAAAAATTATCTGCCTTACAAATATTGGCGTCAATGTCTTGCGACTTTTCTATGGCCAAGCAAATTGCTAAGGATGGGATAGCAAAAATAGTTGGTCCACTGTTGATGGATCAGAATGCCGCTATACGAATGAACACCGCACATACTTTACGGGAAATTGCTGAAAATGGTAAGGAAGAAGTATGCAATGATTTAATCAAAGATGATATTATAACTCCACTCACCGCATTACTGAGACAGGTATGAAATAAACGTTACGTTTATATGTACATATTTCAATATCTTTTAAAAAAAATCTCCTAAAAATTAATAAGTTATAACAATTTGCAACAATACTTAAAATTTTAATAAATTCTCTATTTATAGTACTATTCAGATTGGAAGCCGAAAGAAGTTGGAGATGAAAAGATAACATTTATTCAAGTAGTTAACTTGTTGTGGATATTATGTGCAAATAATGAGAATGCGATCAAGCGAGCAAATGAGGAAGACTTGGCGTCATTCTTGATAAAATTTTTAGATATTAATATTTATGGAATAGAAATTGTCACAATCATCACACGATCGATGATATGCTTGTCGGATGAGAATGACGCTGCTATTGATAAAATTAAGCAAAGCGAATCAGTTTTGTCTAATCTGCTGGATTTAAAAACAAACGATGATAAGACTACTTCTAAAATATTGTCCTTGAAAACTTGTGTAGCTGATTTATTAATCATTATCAGTAATTATACAGACAATAATCGAATACATATATTTCATAAAGTGTTATTGGTACTATCCGACATACTTGCGATCGATCATAAACAAATACTATCTCACTTAATATCTATCTTGCCGCATGAATGCAATGCTTCTTCGAACGATAAGAGGAAAAGGGTACAAGAAAATAGAAAGATATTGGAAGCGCAGGAACAAGCTTTACAGATTTTAGCAAACTTGTGTTTGGAATATGAGAACAATGCAATTGATTCTGACACCGACGATTTTGAAACAATGGAGCTTGAGCCTGAAAATTTCGATGATGATCCCATGAATGAAGATTTAAAAATGTCGACGCTTCCAGTGGAGTTAGTTGAAATACTAAACAATTGTAATTTAATTGATAAAATTTGGGACAAGACTAAATTCATAGTGGATAAGAACAACCAGGAAATCCTGGATCAAACCGAGGAAGGAAAAGCTACGTTGAAGCAATTTCGCGACATTCAGTGTGCAGCTTTTTTATGTTTAAACAATTTATTACCCAGTATAGAGATTGATGTTTTTGGAGGTGTTGATAATTTATTTAGGTAAATTATTTCCAAATGCTTTGAACAATGATAAGAATATGCTACTTCTCTTTTATTATTTATAATAATTTTTATTGACTTAATTTTGGATATTCTTTATATTCAGGAAATTTATGGAGATTGCAACAGAGTTTAAATACGCTACCAAGGATGGTGAAAAATTGGAAACGAGTATTGCGGAAGCGGGTTCTGCTGCCATGAGAGCTATTCTTCAACGTTTAGTCGAAGTACGGGCGAATGTCGTCGAATTAAATCAATTCACTTGTGACGACATCCAGACGATGTTAATCGAAATAAATCAATGTGTCAATTCGAATGTCCGTGTTAATATGATAAGAATGCTCTGTAATTTAGTACTGATCATATTGAATAACAAAGATTCAAAAAATTACGAAATTATAAAGGTAATCATTTTCATATTTCTTTGGATTTTATGTCCAAGTAAAATCTTTTTATAACAAATATTTATTTTTGACAGCTTGTTTCCACATTCTTGTTAGACCTCTCCAAAACTGAAAATCTTGTTTGGGTAATAGCAGAATCTCTAGACGCAATAATGGATATTTATGCAGAAGATGAAACTGATCATTTAGCGGCAGATATCAAATTAGTCCCGAGATTGCTATCTGTAATGCCACATTTCAAAAATAAGGTAAATATATTATTTTCTATATCAAATATCATATATTGATATATTTTACATAATTTATAGATGAATCAGCAGAAGGTACATTTACAAGATCGCACGGTATCGTATTATGCCATAGTATCGACTGTAAATGCAAATCTAATGAGATTTATAAAATATAAACAGAAACGAATAAGAATTAAATCAAAATAAACATTGTGAAACGGCTGTTTTTATTCGATTGTGTCGAATTACAGAGATCACGAATGAAAATATTTTTACAATAAATAACTTATCAAATGTTTTTGAAAAGCAAAAGAAATACGCTCTTATCGCTTCCTATTTCCTGCGCTTTTATAATTTTTATTTTGAACTATTTTATTATTAGATAATTTTTTTTAACGGATTTAGAGGGGGTTATATACTTTATCGTAGGATTCTTCTATGTGATGTTTATGCTTTATTTCGTATCAATAAATAATGAAAATAATAACAAAGTATTACAGTAAAACGTCAAAAATAAAGATGATGTATAATTATCACTGTATAATTATGTAACATAGTAGAAATGCTCGAGTTTTCTCTGCAGCAACTTTTTTGCAGAAAAATATTTTCGATGCGTTAGTATGAAATCGTTGCAATCTAATAAGAAAACAGACACAATGTAGAATGTATTTACAGTCTTTGAATGAAGAATAGTTCATCTGTAATACATAAATTCTCAAAATTACAACATGATTATGTTTTCTCAATACATGTAGAAATCACGAAAACAACAGGATTTTAGTGAGAAGTTTAAAAATTTTAAAAGGATTGCCCTCTCTTATCATTGTCTTTTAAGCTTTTACTTTCGTCCTTTGATTTCGATTCAGGTGTCTCTCTTAAACTAAGCGCACTGTTTCTCCTGGGTTTCGGTATCGGATTTACCTCGTCCAAGAGTTCAGGTTTGTGTCTGATTGGTTCGGAAATGTGTAGTTCGATCACTTTCACTGGCTCACGAGAAGCTGCGACCGGTGTTGGCGAATCCGTTAACCTGACCACATGAATGTCCTTCTGCTCACGTGGCAATTTCTTGAATTCCAATTTAATAGGACCAGATGGCCCGTCCACCATATTTTCGAAAAAGTGTCGGCGATTCGCCTGGATAGATAATCTGGTGCTCATTATCGGATCATCGTGACTCATGTCATCGATGTCTTCTTGTTCTTTAGACTTTTTAATTTCCAATGCTTTGATCTGTCTCTCGATCTTTTCAATTTCTTCCTTCACAGAAAAACTGTCGCTTCGCGATAATGAACCTTTTTCTCTCAGACAAACCTCGTCAGATTCTTGATCGATATCTTTGATGATCTCGATTTTTTCCTGAGATGTTCTTCTATATTCTATGTTCATGGGATTTTTTTCAATAAAGTCTTTAGTAATGCTATTAGATCGCTCATTTGATTTTTCATTTATTTTCGCCTCGGATTCAATATTCCCTGATCTTTCGTCATAGTTAAATGTTATTTTTTCTTCTAAAGAATCCTTTTTTTCTTTCTCGTTAGATTCGTAGTCCTTAGAAATGTTACACGTTTCATTCCCGGTATTCTTTATAACGTCAGATACATCCGATACATTCTCGATCTGCTCCTCTTCTTTTCGTAGCGATGTCTCATTTAATTCTTCACAACTCTTTCTCATCTCATTGATGTTTTCTGTGACTTTGGCAATATCGATCGGTTCGGTTATTTGAAGTTCAAGTGTTCTTGTTTCTGGTATAGGTTCCGTTTTATTCGCTTCTATTATAGATCGATAATTGCTTTCCTGTGAAAACATTATTATTACATCAGTTGTATTTATTACATTTATTTATTAAATATCTTATCTACATGTAATTTATTATGTCGTACCAGAGGAGTATCCAATTGTTCCTTCTGTTTCGGCGGTTGGGGTGCTCTTCGTTTTTTGCGTCCATACGTGCTGGTCATACTAGTAACAGATGTACAACTGTTGATGGACAAATTCGATCTTCTCACAGCATCCTGATTAAATCTCTTGAAAACGTAATCCTCAGGAACATTTTCGTTCTCGTCCCTCAGATTAACATTACTAGAACGATTGGTCGAATCTTCTTCTATATCCGACGTGGTTCCATTCAACCTTTGCGATGATCTATTGCCAAATCTTCGCCTGAGGAAAAAATCGGACCTTATACGCAAACTTTTTAACACTGAACAAAAATATACATATTTATTGCATTTTGATAAGGCATTACTTTATATTATTGGAAAGATCTTTCATTCTACCGGTTATTATTTATAGCAACTAGTTTCGTATTATCGCGACTGTCAGAAATAACTATGAAAAACAAGATGCAAAGGATCTTACATTGGTGGAATTGGGATTTCTTCCGGTTGATCGTGGCGGCTGATGCTACCATTTTGTTTGCATTGCTTGTCCTCAAAATCCAAAGGTGGTATTTTGTCCGTCGGTCTTGGACTCACCTGCCCAAATCTAGAAAATAAAACCATTGAAAATTTAATCTTAATTGTAAAACATATTTCTTTTTAATCCGAATCTTTTAGAGAGATTCGGAGATAATAAAATTTGATTCGAATCAAATAATGATAAATACAAATATAT
>QKQZ01024582.1:0-11630 GCA_003595255.1 Solenopsis fugax | reverse complement strand
TCTTACTGGCTTCTTCAAGCAGGGGTACTACGAGAGAATCGCCTTTCCAGTCGTCCAACTTGGCCTCTTATAAAAATAGTGTCGGAAGTAGGAAGCGCGAACCAATGACATAATCGAACGTGTAAAAACTGTAAAATCTGATTCTCAGAGATTGGTTTTCGAATAATGTTCGCTTGTATCTTCGATTCGATCTCTTCCTACGTCGAAGAGCGCGGGAGGAAGTTCCCGACGACTCATCGAGCTCCAGTTTTGCGCTCGAAGAAGCTCGTGCGCGAGATCTGCTTTTTAGTTACTTTACATAAAGACATCAATTTCTAATGACATTTCTATTACCGATCTACGATGTCCTCTTAGGCAATTTATTTGTAATTTTGCACTAACGACGCCCAATTGCCGATCTTCGTGGACATCGGTTGAGTTAATGGAAGTTAACGAGTTCCGTCTTCATTAAAAGATATTTTCGACGTCGGTGTAATTACGGTCCCAATATCCGCCCAGGTATATCCAATCTTCCTGGCCTGTGTAAGGATTTGTACCGGATTGGAACCACCTGCATATATATTTTCTAAATTACAAATTACTAATTTCCAATTGATTTAATCATTATAAATATTTAAAAAATTTTACTTAAATATTAGTTCTACTTTTTAAAAGTTCCAGATTATTGCTATAAATAGCTAGTAATTTAATATTTGGAAATTAGATAAAAAATGTAGATGAAAAAGAGAATTATTTATTATTAGTACTTCAATTCGATTCAATTTCACTTAAATCGTAAGATTTCCTCGATTTTAATTCTTGAAATCGTAAAAGAAATTGAACTTTTAGTTTCAAAATAAAACGCATAATTATACCTAGGAGTATATTCATTTCCTTTTTTCTGCTTGCGTGCTTTGCGGGAATTCCTCTGTTTTTCCTCGAGCCTAGCTTTCTCAGATGCAGCCCCATCCTGATCGCCGGTCTCCAGCTTGCGGATATCTGGTCTCAATCTGGAGTCGGTTGGACACAGGATTTCTTCCATATCTGCCTCCAGCTCGTTCAGTGACATGGCGAATGTTGTAAACTGATAATACTGCGAATTACAGTGATAACATCTTTGCATCATCGATATATTTTTAGTTGATTATTTTTATAGATCTGATAGAAAATTGAAATCTGTTCTAAGTAAAAATAAAGAACAACGAAACAAATGTTACTTTAGTAATATAATTCGTGACGAGAACTATTAGAATATATATTTTTATTTTGAATAGAATTTAGCAAAAAATCAAAATTCAATCAAAATTCAAAGTATCATTTAGATTCTACTAACATCCGAACTGTTGCTGGGTCTTGGCGTAGCTTCCCACAGTGTGACAGATCCTGGAATCTCCTCCACTATTGGAATATCGTCGACAACCGTACTTCCAAAGGACTCGTCTATCGCATCCTGTAAATAAGAAGAAATTTCTAATATTAGTGATTTGAATATATTAAAGAATTTTGAACAAATAAATCAATTTGTACAATGAAAATTGTTTGTACCTGATGCAGGGGCTTGAAAGCTCCGACTTTAAGACTGTGAAGTTTTGCCAAGACCTTTTTGTGCCCTGGACTACTCTGCGGACTTTTAGCCTCCAGTTTAATTTTCTCCAGCGTTTCCTCGTACAACGAGGGCTCGCAGGATCGTAAAATCTCAGTCCATTGACCGTAAAGGAAGAGTAATTTTCTTTTCCTAAAAAAATATGATAATATAACAATAAAACATTTTACTTTATTTTAATTAAAAATTAAATAAATTTATTGTACAGATAAAACTTATTTTTATGCTCCCGTCTGCTTTGCTAACCCAATTGACTTAATTAAAACTGACTCTTGATTTGTTATAAATCCCTCGACGCGATTAATGTCTTTTCCGTTCAGGGTGCTTTTAACAAAGCATAGTTTAGCTTTCAAATTATCTCCTCCGTGCTGCCTGATTTCTAAAGGACCTGATTGCTCCATCCATAATTGGCCCACCAAAACATTGTGAAGGATGCAATTGACATTTTGCCAAGTATAGGACTCTTTCCATCTATTCAAATATAATCATTAACACATCATTAACACATCATACTTTAAAAAGTCCCTAATTTTCGATAAAAATTAATTCTCTTAATATTTTTTAATGTTTAATAATAATCTTGACCAACTTGAACTTTTAACAAAATTTTTTTTATTTTAAGCTTTAATCGATTAGATTAAAGTATTTTGATAAAATAAGAGAGATAATAATGACAATAATATTAGATAAGATAAATAAATTTAATATATAAATTTTTAATTGTGATTGTAATTACAAACTGACTTGAGTAATTCAACTGTCACAACTCCTTTCGGGTGCACTTCCAATGACTTCCCCCAAAATTTCAATTTGGGATGGATACTGCCGTGAAAGATAAAGTCCTCGCTGTCAGCGTAGAACGCGGACACTGGTGGATGATGCGAGACCTGTTCGCATATTATCCTGAAGAAGATTCGAAGAAGAAATGATTTTCAGGTGTGAAAAGAGAAATAAAAAATTAGTAATAAAATAATATCGAACAATAAATCAATTTTAACTTAAGAAATTAAGTTATTGAATTAATAAATACGATCTGTAAAACATGTACCGAAAGTCTTCACGTTGCAACTCGTACGTCTCGCCCAAAATTGGATTAAAAGGTTTCCCAAAACGCTCCCAGTTCGAAGCGAGAGCACTCACAGCGAATGCCGCGACGTACTGCGTAATCATTCATTTTATTTATTAATAGTGCCGGATTATTGATTTATCATCATCCCGATTAAAGTTATAAAAGCAATTTCTTGCGCACCTGAAGCCTCAAGACAGGTGACTCTTGCTGGGATGCCTGTTTGAGCAATACGGCATATTCCATATATTCCGCGACGCGTTGCAGAAAAGAAAGGGGCTCGTTGAAAATGACCGGCATGCTGGTCTTGCTGATGTCCTTGCCCAATTGGAGCGTCATTGAGCAGAGATTTACTTCGGAATGACCCGGAACTGGTAACGATGTTCTTAAATAGCAAAACGTGCTTTGATAAACATTGAATAAAAGAGGAAGATTAAAAAAAAATGTAGTCTTAGTTTATATAAATTTTATTAGAAAAACAAGTAGATCTCAGACCACTAAATCTTTGAATATTTGTAGTTTTCAATGCGACTGAAAATTCGAAGTTTCGAGCAATTTATAGAATTCGTAAATTTAAACATTTGTCGATATTTCTATACTGCCAACCTGTAATTTCTCGATATCCTTTCGTTGGCCATTGTAAGGGCCAAGGTTTCTCGTGGCTATCGAACGTTCCGACGATGGCAGGAACTTCCAATCTGTGATTCTTATAGGTTGATACTTCGATTTCCACCAACATCGACTAGTAATTGTGAAGCTTTATGATTTATTACTGGATATTTCGGAACTCGAATTATTTGACATTTTTCATTTGAGATTTTTGAGAAATTTTCACAGTAGAAGTTTCACAAATCCTTGAATGCTTCAAAATCCTTAGAAATTTTTAAGCAAATAATTGGCAACTTTAATGATGCAGGTTTCTAAATCTTCAGATGTTAAAAATTTTCGACATTCAGTCAGAAATCCCAAAGTAAAATTGATTTGTTACGTATTCGGAGATATCAATCCTAAGCTCTAATTCAGAATTTGACAGTCGAATTACTTAGAAATTGGAACGAGCCGGTTCTTGGATTATCAAAGAGTATGGTATACTTAAATCCTTTATACTCGGATGTTTAATTAAATTCTTCGGAAGACCTGTTAGTCATTTAGGATTTTTAGATGTTTCGAACTTTGGAGTCGAATCGCGTGGATAAATCTTTGAATGTTCGCTCGGGAACCTTTCGATCTTTCGTGGCGCAGGCGAAACAAGAAGGGAGTAGAGGGAGGCGCGTATCTAAATGGACCGTCCGGTTCTCCAGAGAGAAAAAGCTTTGTCTCGCTATCTCGACGACATCCCAACAATTATTCCGATTATCTCTGAAGCCGCACAAGTCACTCGTGGAAAATTCTCGTGATCGTCTGACACTCGCTGTCACTTGCTCATGGCTGTTGGGAATTTTGAGAGAAAATCGTTGAGACCGGAAACTACGGCGCAATTGTTTCAGCCTTGTCTCTCGATCAGCTGTACACTTGAAGACTGTTGAGCTTGCGGGCGTGACGGCGAGCTCCCCCTTTGCTTTCAGCAAATATCAATAAATCCGAGCATGACCGTTGAGCTCCCGAGAATTTCCGTTGGGACGACAGACCGATTCGTTCGTGAGGAATAACTGCTGAGTTAAAATTTGTAAACTTAAAAGGATTTCAATTTTTTAAAAGTAATGCCTCAAATATTAATAAAGTTTAAATATAATTAATTTTTAATTTTTTAAGATAAATATTTTAATTTTTCTGTATGCAAAACACATGACAAATTAATAAATCAATTTTTCTTGCATATTTTGCTATTTTAAAAACAATATAAATTATATGAAAAATAAATAAAAGTTGTTTTTAAATTTTAAGAGGTTTAATTCTTTGAATTTAATTCACCAAAAATTATTATAATTATTAATAACTCATTCTTTTAAAAAGGATATCTTATTTTAAGCAGATATATAAAAATTGTTTAGATAAAGGACGAAAGATTTGTTTGCGATTCTACTCTAATCCCTTCAATCTCAATTAATTCAATTAATACGTAAAGTGCCAAGGACTGCATCATTACGACTTAATATATAGCTGTTATATATACACAAAAATCAATAAATGTGGAGGCAGAAGGGTAAAGTTTCAACGTGAACGAGCACGTGAAACACCCACGATTGAAAGACATTACATCACGCAATCAAGTGGTCTGCGTGGAAAATAAGGGATGAATTTAATTAACGCATACCCCATACGTACGCTGTACTGTCGAGACACACAATACTACCTTCATCGCGTGCAGCCTTGCCGATAAAATTGGCGCAAGACACGAAAAACATTCACTACACATTCACTAAAGGACCATCGAGAGAATGCAAAGATCTTAACTGATAAAAGATACGCTTTCTATCTTACTGTATTCTGAAATCTGAAATTGCATCTTCACGTTCTTCAATCTTTCTTATTTGAATTGTGCTTTGTCAAATTGAGCATCGAATTTTGAATTTCAGAATTCTTGAATCCCCAATCTTTAAATTGTTTATTGGATTCATTAGATTTTTGAAAATCTAATTTTTAATTTTTTAAAATCGTAATTTAATTTTTCTGAAATTCTTTACCTCAAAATTCAGAGAACAATAATGAATCAGATTTATATGCGGTTTAAAAAAAAATGCTAGTTTTTAAATTCTTATAATTATCCATTTTTGAATTATTGGTTCTTTAATCCGTAAATTTTTTTAAACTTAATTTAAATTATAGATTTAATTTTGTTTTAATTATGGATTTATGGATTCTAGATCGTCAAATGTTGCGATTGACAAATGATAATTGACGGGAGATTACTTTCTATTTCCACCGGCAATGTATAATATTTTGCAAGCTGCTCTCATCTTCAATAACTTGCATGAAGAGTTCAGTGCACCGTAAGCGCATCGTCGACGACTCGGAATAAGAATAAGCCGAATCTCTCTATTGATTCACCTGGAAACCAAATCGATATCCGTACGAGGCACAGGCGCTCACTTCGTTACGGATCGTCTAACTTTCCTTGAATCGTCCATTAAATTCGTTGCCCGTTTGATAAATCTGTCAAATTCTACAGTTTCGAGAATAATTTTTGCTGATAAAAGATCTTAGAAAAGTGTATCGAAAAAATATGGCTACTTTATGAAAAACATTGTGTTTTGAATCAATAAAGTTTAAGTTTAACGATTATTTAATGCAATCCAGATGAAAATTTTTTAGTCATAGAAAGTGTGTGAAAATATTTTTTATTTGTATAATATAAAATCGAGATCGATATTTTGAATTGTTCTAAAAAGTGACAGGAAGTTAACGCCGGGTTTTGAAAATGAATAAGAAAGATGATCCGTCGCTGGAAGATAAGAACTGGGAGGCTTCCGGAAGCCCTCAAGAGCCGAAGGATGTTTCAAAGGAGGCAGAAGGAAAACCTGTATTTCGCAAGTATCATACGAAGCATATGAAGCTATTTCCGGAATTATATCGAAGCGACGTCTCGATTCATCCCAGCTACACCGACTTGAAAATTTTGCCTTAGTAAGAACTAATTCAATCGATCAATTAACGCAAATTTATTAGATGTAATTAAAAGAAAGTACATTTTTTATATCAAATTAAATATTGTTATATTTGTGAAACTTTAATTTTATTAATTTTATTAAATTAGACGTTCTTTAACGGAGTCACTAACTTTTCATAAAACTTGTTTATTTTTATATCATATACAATTAATTGCACAATTAATTATATTTTTTAAGTCATGTGGTCTGCAGACAGCGCGTGCAAAGGATTCAACGACAGTCATTTAGGCAGTTAAATCGCGAGATTACGCATTTCGCCATGATTCAAATGTTTGCTCTCGATGGTGTGAGGATCGATCGTGTCTTCAGCATCGGTATGTCGCCGAAGATGTTAATTGTGCCAGACCCGTTGACAGAGAAAGAAAGACGCCGACTGAACGAAATCATTCGAGATTAAAAAAACTCTCTTCAAATTTCGATAGAAATAAATTATATTTTATACGTCTTATTTAATTACAATTTAATTACAATTTAATTACAATTTATTTTCTATTTTATAATTAATATTAATCTGTTGTAATTATTTCTTGTATTATATCAATAAATTGTTACCAATAATTAACCAATAACTCTTGTAATTATTATGAGTAATTTGAATCCTTTTGCGTTGTCAATTTATTGGAAATTATAATTATAATATTTAAAAAAATCTTTTTTTAAATACTTATTCTTATTCTAAAAGTTTTAGATCAATGTTGTTGAAATTACTAAATAACTTTAATAATTTTAGATTAAATATTTGTTTTTTAAATTGTTTAAAAACAGTGTTAATATTTATTTATTAAATAAATGTTTAATCATGATTTTAAAAAAAATGGGATGTTGACAATTAATAAGGAGACTCGAAAAACAAAAGAATGATTTCAATTTGATATTTGTCACGCTTTGTCAAGTTGTAAAGACTCTGAGCGAGGAAAATATCTTTATAAATAAATATATAAGCAATGTTTCGAAATACTTATCAGGGCGGATTTTTATCTATTTTATATAGCTGTGGCTCGTCTCCTCTAGAATTATGGGATATGCATGTTAGTTTTTACTATATTTAAAAAGAAGATTGAGAGAAAATTTATAATTTTATAGCCTCTTAAAACCTTAGTCTACATATAGATTTAAATTAAAAAAATTAACATTATAATATTTTCAATAATAATAATAATAACACATAAAATTGAAATTTATTGTTTCACACACATTTATTCAGGTAAAAAATGGATATATACGAAGAATCACAGATGAAGAGATAAATTCACTGGCACTGGAATTAGCCGGGACCAATGTGGCTACGACTTATATTTATTGCCCAGCAGATCCAAAGAAGGTGCTGGGTATTAAGCTGCCCTTCCTTATCATCATTATCAAGAATATGAAGAAGTATTTCACGTTTGAGATAACAGTAAAGCCCATGTGAATACGTACTAAATAAATAAGACTTGCAATTTCCTTTCTTAATAAGACTTCTTATCCTACGCAAAGATACTGTTGATCTTTATTTTAATAAAAGTATTCCTATTTTCTTCTTAAATAAGTGAGATTTTGTATCGTACAAATAATATTTTTTATTTTTTTTTATTTAAATAAAATCTCTAATTTTTTTCTTAAATAAAACTTCTTATTTTTTTTCCTTGATCTTTTCAAAATTTTTTCTTATAATAAATCTCATTTTCTTGTAGATTTGCATACTGAAAATTTGATTATATAGCAATAATCTGTTATAGATACTGGATGATAAGAATGCGTAGGAGATTCCGTGTGAGTAATTTTCAAAGCACGACGCGCATTCGTCCGTTTTGCACATCCATGCCCATCGGGCTTTCAGGTGGATGGAATTCAATTCAATTTAACTTATGTGATTTTACACGACGAGCTTATGGTACAAATTATATCGAAACTACTAGAATGCAGATCCATGCCAACTGCAGAATCAGACGAATTTATTTCGCCGATAGGCAAGAATTTGATATATAAATTAATTCTCTAATTAATTAACCATTTAATTTTGTATTATATGAATTTAATTATTTGGTAAATTATGTTATTAAATCAAATAAATAAGTCATATTATTTGATTAATTTCACTTAAGCTTTACAAAATATCACAAGTTTCATGAAATTTTTAGTATTATAAAAGTTAATGTAAAAAAATTTATCAAGTATATTAAATAATAATACTCTATTATAATGGTCGGTGATTTCAAATAAGATTAAATTAAGTATTAAACAAACGTTCTCTTTAGGCTTTATTCAGAGGATGAATTACCGGAAGACTTCAAGCTTTTCTTCCCGGTGGATCGGAGGAAGTGCATTAGAGAGGAAGATGTACCAAAAAAACCAAGCTTGGTGCCTGAGAAAGTACCATCGATCGTGAAAGAACCAATTATCGAACCAGAAGTGCCAGCGAAGGAGACAATCGAGCTGCCCATAATTCCGAAGGAACCTGATTTAATCGAGGAAGAGTTAATAGAGATGCGTCCGGAAGAAGAGGAACAGTTAATTGTAGAGGAAGTTAAAAAAGAAAAAATAGAAGAAAAAGAAGAGGAGAAGGAGGAGGAGGAGGAGGAAGAGGAAGAGAAAGAGGAAAAGGAAGAGGAGAGGGAAGAGGAGAGAGATGAAGAAGAGAGAGAGGAAGAAGAGGTAGAAGAGGAGAGGGAAGGAGAGGAAACTAAAGTTGAAGAGACTGTGATTTTTGACGAAGAGGAAGAAGCGAAACCTACAGACGTTACTTATGAAGATGAGGATGAAGAACCTATGCCGAAACTGGAGGAAGAAACTGACACGAAGGACGAGGCTGATTAAGTCCAATTGTATTTCATACAATAAACATGTGCGTCTCATATAATCATGTATTTTATTGATAAGTTTTGTATATTTTCTTTGTATTATTCTAATAGAGAACGGATTATTATTATTAAAGTTTGATATTAATAATTAAACGGAAAAGCATTCAGAATCTAGGTTACGACACATCGTAGTCGTCTTCCTCTCGTTTTCTCTTCAATGACTCGTCGGTCTCCATTTTTACGGCTGGTAATGTCTGATTGGAAGTTATCTGTATTTTTGGTTTTGTTACTTGCGTCTTTACCGTTGTAGTGCTTGCTGTTGCTGCAAAAATATTTGAATAGATATTCCAAAACTGAAAAATTTTAATTACATCTAATTTTAAACATAATTTTTAAAAATATAATTAAGTTCAATTTCTTGATTTATAATATTATATGCATTGGATTCTAGTAATACTAGCTGTAATACATATTAATCAATTTTTTTAAATATTAGAATCTTACTTGCTGGAGTTCTAAAGGAAATATGAAATGGGATGGAGAATGGAGGATGGGGCTGCAATAGATGGAACGGAGCTGAGATTGGAAATAGAGAAATAAATATGTTACTTTATATTGAATAAATAAATTAGTAATAGAATAAAATAAAAAATTAATTGTTGATAAGAAATTAATATTATATAATAATTACATACGAAAAGATTGTATTTTTACCTGTAGAAAATTTTAAAACAGGTTTTGGTATAGAAATGGTTTGTGTTCTGGCGACAGTGGCGAGTGTGCCAGGCCTCTTAACAATCGACACACCAGTCTTATTTCCCTCTACTTTCGATCTCGGCTGCCCACCTGACTGATTGTTACTAGTCAAAGAATGCGCAGGTTTTTGAACAATCTTTTTTGTCGCGTTTTTAAGTTTGTAATTTGTTCCATTTAAACAATATCGATCTGGTGGTAATCTAAGGCCATTGTTTGGCTTGACAAACGGCAGCGGAATGTTGTTCTTGGTTCGTGCTACTTCTAATAGAACATCTCTAGGCGGTGGATTCGTGAACGAACGCTCCAGCTGCATTTTGACCGCCAGTCTAACGTCATCCAGGTCAATGAACTTCTTTTTGGCATGGTTAGCATATACTTTGCTGTCATCCAATATACATGTAACATATCCTGCGAAACATATTAGATAAAGTTACAGGATTTTTGAAATGATAAAATAGTTAAATGTAAGAATTATCGAAATGTTAGCAAAATAAAAGAGAAAACTTACGATATGTGAATTCCAATAGCTGATTGATCACCTTGGGTTCGTAATCCGTTATTCCCATGTCTTTCATGATCGACATGATGACTTGAGCATCTTTGGGAATATGTTTCACGTGACTCATGCTTTTTGTTTTCTCCGACATTTCGTCAAATTAAAATAGTCCTTCACTGTGAACACTATACAACTTACGTTACTACGCCGTTGTACGCCGTGCACAAGCGAATTTTTTTAGGTTATGTTTATGCTCTAGACATGAAGTAAGATAAGGAGACGGAACTTTGGGTGAAAAAGTGGACCCGAATTCCAACGTAAAAATGAGTTCGGTTTTTGGTCACTTGCGTCGCATGAAACGTTAATTCTCCCATTTCTATTGGTTCTGGGGGTCGATCATGAAACTTTTTCCCTAGGGTGGAAACGTGAAAAGTGGAAATTTTACCATTGTAGTTAATGGAGAAATTTTTTACTTTTCACGTTTCTCCCTAGGGAAAAAGTTTCATGATCGACCCCCTGTATTTCTATTGGTTTTCTATGTTACATAAAGAACCAATAGAAATACAGAACCAATAGAAATGGGAGAATTAACTTTTCATGCGACGCGAGTGACCAAAAACCGAATTCATTTTTACGATGGAATCGGGTCCACTTTTGCTACTCTCTGAGCATGAAGTTCGGTCTCCTTATCTTACTTCATGTCTAAAGTCACGGTCTGCTTCTAATATGGCAGTCTAGCGCCGCCCCCCTCCGAACCCCTCGGGCATGGACATTATCTGGAATTGTCGAACTACCGCTAACCGCTATATTTCGAACGCTAGCGCACGCAGTGTCCCCTGTTCGATGATCTGACTTTTTTTTAGGCGCGGAAATACGAAGTTTCATGTAAAGTTGGATTTTTGCTGAAATTTTAACTTTTAGCACAGACGAGAGACTATTATCTTTCGTCGGTGGTTCTAGCTACATCTATTAGGTCTTTCAAACTTGAAATTAGAGATATGCGATTTTACGATTTATCGCTAGAACTGCGATTTTTTTCTTGAATCGCAACGCGATATATACAATTAGATTTTTATTGTGAAATCGTGTATAATTTAAAATCGCAAATACTCAAAATCGAATTTGCTTCTACAGTACTGAAACTTTCAGTAACATTTCAGAAACATTTCAACATCACAAATAATAATGTAATATTGCAGAGACGTTTCAGAGATATACAATGTATCAGTATTTCGCCAAATATTCCAACGATATTATAGAAAAATAATAAAAATCTCAGAATATATACGAGGGTGGTCCGATAAGTACTTAGCCTCACCGCTCGATGGCGCCACTATCGCAA
>QKQZ01024576.1:232-41168 GCA_003595255.1 Solenopsis fugax | reverse complement strand
GACGCGACGCGCGAGCCACCCGGCGCTAACTAATGTTTGCTCAAAGAATCGTCATGTATAATTGAGTCAGCCGCGGCATGGGATGGAAAAAATCAACGGGTGGACGTGCGGATCCCCTGAGCTGAATAATCGACTTTCGGTGTATACAGACTTCCACTCGCGATTTCGAAACAAACCGCTCTTATTAGGCGAACCGTTTGGTATTTTACGTGTTGCAACGTCGAGCTATCGCGTTTAACCTCGCGATCTCACAATTAGCACAAACGGACGGAAAATGAATATTTTTCGAGATAACTACGTTAATTACGCAACAACAAAATTTGCATATATTCGCGCAAGTTCAGTTTTATATAATAGTTTACATCTCGTGTACTTTATCGAATAAAAGATTTTCGAAACGCTTGGTTTGGAACAAAATTTTATTTCAAATGTAAAATGCCTACGAGATCGAATTTCAATTTTATTCCATGAAATAAATGTAAGTCCTCCCGAGGCGAACAGAATTATTTTAACTGTTCCAATTAGTCAAACAGAGATCGATAGAGGATCAACGAGAACTTCGGAATGAACAATTGAAGTATAATGCGACGCGGAAGGAGCGGTTGATTCGCTTCGTCGACACGCCAGAGGACGTCGATCCTCTCTCTTCGTCGCTAGTCTAGAATCGTGAGGACCCTGGTTTGAGGGTCCTAGAGTTAGGCAATCAGCGTTGATGAGGGGGTCAGGTCGAGGGGCGAAGGGCTCGGACAATTAGTAAGTACCCCGCCCACTCTCTCTCCTGTGTGTCGCTCTCGCCCCGATTCACCTGCCCAACAACGCACCGACCGCAGGCGCTACGCATGCGAAAGAGGCTGCCGTACGCGGGGTTGGGACGCTTCGTTTACGTAGAACGCGTTGTACGCACTGGATTACGCGCTCGTAAAGGTCTCTTCACGGTTGCGGAGGCAGTGTCAACGCGATCGGTCGAGGCAAATCGACGAGCCGTGACCGGTTCCCCGTTTACGCCGACGATATACGGCTGCTGTGTTCACGAAAGAATCGGTGAAGTCGTACTTTGCCACGAAAATGTGAAATATATTCGTATTGGGGAAATAATACGTTCAGAAATGTAAAGCTACAACATTTGAAAAGAGTAAATCTATACAGACAAAAAGAGTATCAAATTAAAACATATCCCCTTCGACAATCATTGTTTCATATGTAAGCAAGAAATTATATGAAATAATGATAATCTTGCTTATATATTTTAATCTTCTTTAAAAAATTTGATAATCTTAAATTAGAGTAAAATATTTTTATTTCAATAGTACTCTAAAGAATACAATATGATTGTTTTGATAATAATAACTTGTATTTAAAAATTCTCATTCATGGTTTGATATTTTCTATTCGATACGTTTCCCTTTGAATTCACGAAAAATTATTATTGAATAATAATAATATGTTTTTCTTGATGAAACTATATACATTTTTTCATCCATGTAAATTATGTCTGTTTAACACTGTGTAATCTTTTTTCAATATTTAACATTTCGAAAATAAAGATATTCTCAAAACAAGAATATTCTTTTTTTCTGTTATTAACAATTTTATTTTGAAGCGGTTTTAATTTTCTCGATTTGTTTGTAGTTTCTTCGTAAATAATATTCGAATTTTTAAAGCAAGCGGCACACCGAGAGATCTTCTTGAAAGATACCGAATGCACACTGTAACGCAGTATAATAAAATAAAAATAAACCAAAGATCCCCCGCAAGAGATTGTTCAAAGAATCCTCAATGATTTTCTTTAGCGACACACTAATTGTTCTTACGATGAAATGTGTCGAGGATTACATGGCGTTTCGCAAAAGTCCGGAGAATACACAGGGCAGGAAATCGCGGAAATAATAAGCCTCTTTCGAGAGGAATTCGCAACAATGAAGACGACTCCCTTCTTCTCCCGACGATACACAGAACCGTCGTCTTCGAGAGGCGTCCCGCGTTCTTCGAACTAAACTTGTCCTTTGCTCGTGGGCGAAGGTAAAGGCGAAAGCGCGGCGTCGCGCGACCTTAGGAAAAACGTTTAACGAGCTGTTTTGCATCGCAATGCCCCGACCTCGTTATCGGTTATCGACCCGCTCGCGGCTGCTGTCGCGGATTAAAGAGTACCTGCCCCACAGTCACGTGTACGTCACGGTAGTGCGTTTCACGCACACGTTTGTTTCGCCGAGGCGCCGCGCCGTTTGATCGTCGATTGGCACAGCGAGGGCCGCTGAAAAGGCGAACTGTTTCGCGGAAACCGCCGATTTTCAGACCGTGCTCGCCGCTAAATCGGCGCGCCGCGCCGCGCCGCCGTTTCGCGGAACGCGAATCGATCTTCCCGCATTTGTTTCCGAGAGGAAACTTGTTTTCTCGCTCGTAGAACGCGGGCCCCCCGCCACGCTTTTGTTCCTTTGCGTGTTGAAATTTTTCACTCACTCCCGGCGATCCACGCAATCAAAAATTCTTTTTCTTCCATGTTTTTTCATTAGCGATATCGCGAAACTACAAATGCGATGATAAATGCATAGATCTTAGATCGATTAGATAAAGTTACAAAAGCATTATTCAAAATATAAAATAAAAAGAACACAATTATTGCATGTTAGTCTTAAAGCAAGGGTATATGTAAATATATTCAAACTCATTTTCTCATTTTACAACTCGTTGCAATTTTCATTCAATAACTTTCACACTCGTTCGGAATTAAGGTACCTGACTCGAATACGAATTCCACAATTTTACCACGTTACGCTGACCTGTTTCAAAATCCACGAAATCGGTCCTCCGATCAAATTCCTAGGTAAGTTCGAAGCGTTTCGGGCCGGACCCTCGGTTTCTTTTTGCGAGGGTCCACCCAGCTTCCATCCAACGGCAGAACGGAACTCATCAGTCCGGGAGGAAGTGGACACGTCGGAACAATTTCCTTACACCGTCTCTCCTTCCACCGCCCTGGTACAGCTCGACACCACCCCCTCGGACCAGCAGCCTCATTTCTACCCCGTCATCGCAGCCGCTACTGAAATTCTGACCCCTCAACGATTGACCAATTTGCCAAATCGATTCACATCGAAATGAACCTACGTAATATCTCCAGTTGGCTACTCTGTCTCTCTCTCTCTCTCTCTCTCTCTCTCTCTTCCACGCCTTTCTCGCGTTCTCCTTCAAATAACGTAGAAGCTTAGAGAGTAGCCCTCTTTTCGCAGCATACGAAATAATATGCATATTATTGAAAATACATCATGACATTTGAAACTACAATACATTGAAACAGTGTTCCTAAGATTTGCAAAAGTAGCTATAAAATTGTTTTTAATAGAAATTGTACTCAGCAAAAAATTCAATATAGAAAAATTAGAATAATAATCTTTATCGATTTGTTAAAAAAATCGACTTTAAGTTCATCTCAAAATTATTGTCACCAAAATATTTTTTTTATATGAAAACATATATGAAGAATTTAAGATATCAAATTATGTTATGAAAATACGGCATATTTTACAGAAATTTGGTATAAATTGATAAAATATTGGCAAAAATTATTTTTACGGCTATATTCTATATCTTATATTGGCTATCGATGGAAAGAGAATAAAGGACTAGATTGGAGTCTAGACGTACGTGGCAAAAGCACCCCGGCATTTTTAATGCCCGAGCAAGTAGGTACTTAGTACCTATCCTCTCGGAGGCAGAGAGCCCCGTGTACCCACCCTCCAGATATTACCCTTTGGAATAGCTGCAAAAATTATGGACAGCCGATAGGCCAGCAGCCGCTGCAGGGGTGCGTCTCATCCATTTAGGTCCATCACACATGACTGGATAGGGTGAGACTTACCCCGCAGAGGTTCTCACATAGATTACGTGCATCTCGACACTTTTTCGCGACACTAGCCTGATGAACAACGAGAAAGATCATTTTGTTTTCAATTTTAAATTACCAATCATATTCTATAAACGAAAGGATTTTTGTAGTGATTTAAAAAAACGTGATTGAATAATCTTAATAATTACTTAAGCATAAAATTAATATTATTTAATTTTACTATTTAATTTTGTTTGCAGAATATTACATTTAATAATAATATAAAATAAAAATATTAAACAAATCTTTTGTCATTTACGTACACTCTAGTGAAAAAATAGTAAAAATATTATAGAGGGAAATCCTGCTTATACGAACGTTGTTCATATTTCAAAGGAGGCATCGCGGCACACTTTTTCAAGGAGCGAGCGTGTCGTTACTGATCCTAAAGATCGCTCAAATGCAGACTATAGGGGATGGGTTCGCCCTTCTAGAGCAGATTTATCGATTATTCTTGGTCCAGTGGTCCCCTTTCGTCGAACACAGCATGCCTTATTCGATGTCATACGTGGTATAGCGCGTGAAGTTTACGAGAGTAAATGTTCTAAACTTTTAAACATTTGCGACATCATTTTGTGTCAACAAAATAAATATCTATTAACACAAGCAAAGCTTACTGTATTGTATTAATAACTATTAGTAGTATTATGATATTATTTAAGAATGTAGTTTAGAGGCCCAAATAAAGAAGTCAAAAATAAGCATTTACATCCTTAATTGGAAAATAATAATTTCTATGTGCTTATAATTAAAAAATATCTGCTTGTTTAAAATTGGAGTAGGTAAAAAGAGCAGTAAAAAATTATTATGTAGATTTTATACATTTAAAAAAATTCTAAGTTGTAATATATATAAAAAAAAGCTTGCAATGTGNATCATAAGTGCAAGAAGTTTGTCATGTGTAAATATATATATATATATATATATATATTTACACATGACAAACTTCTTGCACTTATGATCAATGTCGTCGACTATACACGAAACACGTGGCTACCCACCACGTACGTAATACCGCGTTCTAACATGTGTGCACGCACACAAGCTCGCATACACTCGCTGCACTCTCACCCCTCGTACAGCGTATTACGGTCGTCGGGGGTAAACCACCCTGGCCTCTAGGAGCCGAGAGCGGGAGCCCGCAGGGGTACGCCACGACAACCCCCGTAGCAACCCCTCAAAATCAACCAAACTCCCCCCTTCGCCTTTCAACTGCACCTCCGCCTTCCTTCCTTTCTAAACCTCCTGATCCATTCTGTAGACGTTAATATCTCGTGGGTATCCGTCCATGCCGGATTTTCATTCGGAAAGCTAATCACAAGCCTTTGGTATTGATACTGCACGCAATATCTGGGAACCGTTAATAAAAATAAGAAAACTACTTAACTCTTACGAATACGCGAATTTTTTTATTTATGAAATAATATAACAATGAGGAAAAATGTATATAATATTCTATTGGCCTATAAAATTATTTTATTGTATCAAAGAGCTTTCCTTTTTTGTATAATAATTATATAATTATAACATATATGGGATTCTCTCTTTCTTGAAATGAATTAAAATAAATGTGTATTAAAACCAGATTTTCTTTATAAAATATTGGAACATTAACCATTTCTGACATTGCAGACAGAAGAGTACTATTGACAAAACACGTATGCGACAACGAGACCAATGACAACACGCACATTCTGCTTACGTGCGAGTTGCATACTCAGAGTTCTTTGTATCGAGGCTACCACTAAAAATAGGGTGAATACATTGGGGACAGCTAACACCATTATCTAATACTCCCCAACGACCATATGTGGTGCTCCTTTCTCCTCCTCATCCCTCCCCTCCTCCTGTATCGTG
This sequence comes from Solenopsis fugax, assembly GCA_003595255.1. Lineage (NCBI taxonomy): Eukaryota > Metazoa > Arthropoda > Insecta > Hymenoptera > Formicidae > Solenopsis > Solenopsis fugax. The sequence goes on along the minus strand of QKQZ01024576.1, from coordinate 35,431 downwards.
CCATTCTTAAAAACTTCTGTCACTTTCGTCTCAAAATACAATATCATTTCTTCGTGAAAAGTTAATAACCTATCGCCATAAAATTGCGAAAGTCATTTGTTAATTACCTAAATCTTCGTTCATTTTTCCATACAAAAGTTGACAATCTCGTATACATGTATTGTAATAAAATTATAAGAAATATAAATATAATAAAATATCATAAGCAGCTGTAATAAAATAACCATTTATCTTGTAAAACTAATCTAACTAGTCTCAAAAATGAAAATTTATACTTAAAGCGAATTCGCTTGGACGCATTAGTCAACACTGGTGCGCATTAAAGCAGCCATACACAAATTGTTATAAAGATATGTGTTTAATATAAACGTATGTCGGTTAAATCGAAAAGTACTCAATATACAATATTTTATTGTGTTGATTGATAAAATATGTAATTTTGTAGGATATTTGCTTTTACACTTTTACATTAGATCAGTGAACAATGGCAGTGACCAATGTGCATCAATGCACATTAGTGCAGTCCAATCGCTATATTAAAATTCACTATATTAAAATATTATATAAGTATAAATTCTTTTAATTTCCAAATTCTATCTGAAAGACGTTTACTAAATAAATAATTTTTTAAACATATTGTCCTTTTTTAAAATTACAATAGGTTTGAATTAAAACTGCACGCGACTAAAATTAGTGATGCCTTTTTCTGTTCGCTTATATGCATCGTTCTTTCTACGTTTCTTTATACTTTTCAATTTATAGACTTTTTCAAATCGCTAGCCGACTGTGGAACAAACATAGGTTTTGAACGTCTATAGAAAGTCACTAAAGAACATTTTGTTTGAATTTGTCATGCTCGCTTTACTTTTGATCGACGCCTGAAAAAATATCTTCTATGCAACTGTGCAAACTCGTAATAAGATAAATGTCAACCACAGTGAATTATTATAAATTAAACCACATATTAATATTTAAATATCAAATTATATAAAGTTGAAATTATAAAATATTAATGAAACAATAAAATATAATTTAGTAATCCTATTATAAAACATATTTTAAATCATTTTATAAATCCTCTTGTGCAATAAAACTTATAAATAATCGCTTACGTACTTGATTCGTCTTCATTCATTTAGTTTCTTTTTGCGTAGTCACTTTCATTAATTCGTGCAAACACGTACATAAAATGTTACGAAACAACCGAGAACAGATTGTAGACAAGATACTTTATTAGCGACTCAAGCGAATGCCCTACAAGATCCCTTTAATCTAACCACGCCAACGCGGAAATCCCAAATCGCATTCTTCTCTCTTTCCGTAAGATAGAGGCAACCCTCGCACCACTATATCGAAACGTAGAGCGAAGGGTGAGGCAAGCAAGAGGGTGGTCGGAAGGGAATCGTGATCATTCGGTATGCTCCCGTCTCTATACCAAGAAGTGAAAAGAGGAACAGAAGAAAAAATAAGAAGGCAAGCACAGGTCTTTACCAGAAATAAGAACTTTAAGCTAGTATTTGTGTAATCATATTGCGTGGAATGAAGAAATACAAATATCTAGGTAATAGTATGAATTTTCATTGTTTCTCAAAAATCTGCTTTCTCAAAAATCTGCTCTTTGTTCATAGATTGGAGGAGGGAAGTTTCCTTTGAAAATAATAACGAATAGCACATGCTTGGTGTTAATATTAGAAGAAAGGACAAAATGCAAAAAGAAATTGAGAAAGCAATGGTTACGCTTCATGAAATTTTTGGATAACCTAAGACATTCTTAAGACAATGCCACTTCCTGTCGCACGCACCGAGACGAATGCTGTTTTTTCCTCACTATATTTCGACTTTAAATCGTGACGCCAATAAAATTTATGGCGAGCCATGCGCCCAAAGTATCCGCATGGTTAGAAAGCCTAAAAGGTACAGCAAATTTCAATCTTTGTTTTTTTGTGAATGGCGCGTGGCAGTGACAATAAAGTAGGACGTAGGGGTTTTTCTCGCAGAGGATAGGCTGATTGCACACGTCTGCACGAGCGACGAGAGGATATACGAAAAAGTATCGTTAAACCCAGCGGGAACTTTTGTAAGAAAGTTACACAATTTTGATGGTCGCCTACATGACCTTAAGATTGCAGCGTTATAGGATAGATTTTTTTTTCGCAACGGGCAGACTGCGCAAGCCCTACACGAGCAGCATAATATACAGAAAAAATCATTAAGCCAGCAAAACCAGCAGGAGCCTGATGTGAAAGTTCCACAGTTTTAATGGTCTACATGGCCTTGACCACAATAAAAAGCGTTCAGGGTAACTTCATTATACTTTCAAAAATAAAGCCATTAATCAAACGCTTGATATGTTTATATTCCTATTTTCTGCAACGCATTTCTTTCGACAGTATTGTGTTCCACAAACTTTTCTTTAGCAATAATTTTTCAGAAAGTACGATATATATACGAAAAAAAATATTTATTATCAAATTTATAATTTAGGTGATAAATTATTTCAAAATTCAATAAATTCAATCAAAATGGCGACGAGTTCAACTTGATTTTGTAATCTTATAAATACAATTAAGTTAAATATAAACGTGCCATAAGAACCACCCGCTAAATTCTTACGGACCTGAGTTTATTACAACGAATTATTAAATACTGTTATTATAGTCACCTCTCGAAATAGTTGTATGATGATTACGAAATCTTGAATTAACGAAGATGCGTACGTTTCTACCTTCAGTTTAAATGCAAATACAATAATAAAATCTTTCTCGTTCTCAAAAGATAATGATTTATTATGAAGCGACTGACAATATTATTCGTTTGGAAGAGGATCCAAACCGAGGGTCGAAACGTATGCGATTTTGTTAATTCCAGATTTTCGTAATCGTCATATAATGTTAATAAAAGCATTTTATTCAATGTAATAAACTCAAGTCCGCAAGAATTTAGCGGATGACTCTTACGATACTTTAATATTTAATTTAATTTAATTTAATTCATTGTCCAGAGTCTAAATTTCTTGTTAAATTTCTTATATACGTAGGTATACTATTCAACCTGTCATCGCGAATGCTTACATTTCTAAAATGCATACAACCTCTATTCGCACGTCTTCCCGCTTTATCAGGTAGAAATAGGTGAGATCAAGTAATTGGGACATCTCTATTCCCGAGCGGGAGATGTCATCTAAGATGCGAAAGTACAATCATCCGAAACTTTATACGATCCTCCCGCGGACAATACAATTCGGCGGTATAATACCGAGCATCCTGGTGCGCGCCGCACGGCCAGAAAGAACGTCTCTTCCGGGATATTCATCGAGGGGCGGCACGTAAAGTGTAGGATCTCACGGGATGCGTGGGTGTTATTGATCAAAAGATTCATGGCTCATCTTTCCATAGGAGCGAGGGAAGATAAGTCAAAAACTGCATTGTCAATTGTATTTTTAAAATATTCACCTGTGTATAATTACCTACACGTTAATTTTTTATGTATTTAGAAGAAAATTCCAATAATGCGTGAATAAATGGATAAAATAGAATGATTAATCGATATCTCTATTCCCATGGACATAACGTTTAGTTTTGACATATTCGTGGAAAGAAAATCACCGTTTCGAAATATTTTATTGAATCCAACGCACACAAACGCACACACACACAAACACACACACACACACACACACAAACATATTCAACTATCGCGAAGCTACATTTGAGGGTCGACTGTTCTCGGTTTTATCGAGAGATGCGTCTCCCCAACCTTGGCTAGGCATGAATGAAATCGGTCCGAGCATGAAAACCGCGCGGATGAATGGAACACGGCGGCCGAAGGCGTTTTCACGGCGATGCGCGCGGTATGTTTGGTGACTCGACGTAAATCACTGGAAATCTGCTTTATGCTCGCGGGCGCAAACAGCGGCGGGCCCGCCTCCCCGCATCGGCTTCATCGACAATGGCGATCCGCCCTCTGAGCGCGTAACTTCGAGGCGGATCGCATAATAAACACGTTTCTCGTCAGCGCACTCGATGCAGCGTCCTGGAAAACGCGAGTCGCCTGTAAATAAAGAACGTATTCTGGCACTCGACAAAACGCGAGATAAATGGACACTGCCCGGCACGATCGCCACCATCGCCACCCTCCACCCTCGCCGTTTGCTCGATCGTCCGCTCCCGGAGGGGCTGCACTTTCCTCTCACGATGCAAGCTAAGCGATTCTGCACTTCTATTCAAAAAGTGTAAAACAATAAACACTAAATACCACGGATATAACATTTATTGCGATTAATCGCTTTTTTCGAACTTCTCTCTTTGTTAAAAGGCAAGCTCTAATTTAAATAAATAAAAGATAATTGGAGTTTAGATTTTGCGACTAAGTGTATTAGTGATGTCTGTATATTACAACAGATATTAATTTAAAAAAATAATTGAAATATTTTTCCTGATAAAATTTCTAAGCTTGGTAAGATTGATGAGATATCTGTAGACGCAATTATTTGTTCCGAACATCCCTATGGGAAAGCAAACGTCAACGAAACGAAAAGAAGGTGATCGTACTTTTATTCACGATGCAGAATACAAGAGAGACTACTTCAGTAGCCTGCCCATGCAACTTCCAAAATATTATATTCTAAGAGTAGAAGAAAAATCGAGAGAGACATTCCTGGCAAAAACCCGGTACAAATTACTCTCAGATCGCTTGAATGAGTGCACCTGGCCAAAGGCTGACCTGCGGGAGCTATTGTTAGATAAATTATAGTATTAGTAAGGACCAACGTGGAATATGTTATGCAGTATTTTCCGATTTTTTTACCAAATCAAGGCTATTAAAAATATTTTCCATCAAATACAAAACGATTAAACAAAGCATCTTGAGGAATTTAATTTTGAAAAAGAAAATAATAATAAAATAAATTATAATTTCGTAGAGCAAGTGTAAATTTCAAAATACATTTTTATTAATATATTTTATCCATATTAAAATGAACTTTCTTTGTGTCTCGCCAACACAATAAAAACTATTTTCGTGTTAACTTTATTCACCATCAAAATGCCATACTAGTGCCGTTAGAGCTATTCTGGTAGTCATATTTTTAGACGAAATCGTGATCTATCAGTAACGAAGAATAGACAGAATGATACTTCCGCGACACGCGAAATATTATTATAACAAGATTAAATCTTTGTAGTAAATACATTTTATCATAAAACTCTTCATCGCGATGAGTGTAACTTGCAAAATTAATAGATATATTTCATATTTTTTATATAAGAATAAAGTTTTTTTATATAATTAAAAAAGAAAATTATAAGTAAACATCTAATAAATGTCTGTTTATTATCTAATATAATTAAGGCATTCTAATCATTGTTTATTCTCTCAAATCTCTAAAATAAAAAATTTAACAAAAAATAGGTAACATGTCGTGTTATCATGTCTTGAAAACCGAGAAAGAGAGGTCAAAATAATTTGTATATCAAAAAAGTTTCAGTCAAGACAAAACTTCAAGAATTGTGTTTAAAAACCTTTTGTTGGTCAAACAAATCAATTTTCAAAAATACAAAATCAGCAAACAGAAAAAGCACGTTATCGACTCGACAGGGTTTCTCGAATCTGTCAATTGTTGTGCTGTCACACGCGTACATATAATCTATGTGCAGCAATGTAAAGTAAAAAGGTACTATTTATTAGAAAAAATTATTTTCCTCATTATGAATATCAATGGATACCCCCCGTTGCCACTGACTTTAGAAATTGCATGGGTGGTCGTTTAAAAACCTCATCGAATATTTTTGTTGCCTTTTCCTGAACGTCGCTTTTCACTTGAAAACATTTTCAGAATATTAGCCTTAACCTTCACATTCTTCTGTGGTTCATTTATAATAGAGTCTATGACAGAACCTTGTAATGAAACTGATTCAACCACGATTCGCTAAAATTGCGTCGCCGGACCCAATCGTATTTAAAAGAACATTATTTAAAATATTTAAAATAAAATAAAATAGTTATTTAGTATTTATTATTTTAAGTAACTTCTTATGACTTATTTTTTATTTTATATATTTTTATTTTAAATAAGTCATATCAATTATTTTATCGATCCCTGGTCAGACCCTGGTCGGACCTAACTTAAATTTACAACTTTTTGTTTGCATAAACAAAATGAATAAAATATTTTTTTATTTTAACATATATAATATATAATAATAAAATATAATATAGGTATATATTATATTTATATAAGTTATATAATATATAATAATAGAATATAATATATATAAATATATTAATACTCTTGCATTTAATTTAGCTTCTCTGATTATTAACGAAATATTATAATAAAACAAAATTTAAACAAATAATCATAAATCTTCACCGTGTTATAGAGAGCACAGTTATTGAATTTTTAATGTCATTTAGTCGTGATTCTTTGAAGCAGCCCCTACGTTAGCGTATTCTGAACCATCGGTCATCCGCAATAGAGAGGTTGCACGATGCGGCGCAGAGGTTGGGTTTTGCGGGTGTTTATGGAGCCAACAGCACGCCCATTCTGATCCCTCTTACCTATCGTCCGAAACCTCAATTGTATTCTCTTAGGACTTTGGCTCTTACTGACAGTATGTAGTAGAAATGCAGTATCATAGTAGTATAAAAATATTATCGTCATATATGTGTCATGCAAAATATCAAAAACATCATATAATTTCTAACACAAATTAGTGCTAAATATGTATGATACGTCAGTATATTTTTCAACTGTAGAAAAAAATCAAATGTCATTCCGTGATTAAATATTTGAATCTAAAAGAGAAAAGCCCCAACAAAAATTAAAACAGAAGTTGGATGTTTATGTTTATAATGATTCTGCTCTTTCGTTTTCAATGGTTGAAATTTGGGTTGCCGAATTAAAATCTGACCGTACAGTGTGTTTGATGATGAATGTCCGGATAGTCTAAAAACTGCAACGACTGAAGAAATGATCGACGAAGTGCCTCAAATCATACTGGATGATTGAAGACTGAAAATCAGACAGATAATAGACATATTTTCTGAACGCGTGTTCAAAAGATTTCGGTATGAGAAAACTGATCGTGCGATGAGTGCTGCGATTGCTGACATTAAACTAAAAATTCAGTACAACCTATCCAAACTGCATGAATTACGGCACAAATTGATTTCTCACCCTCCATATTCACCTGATCTAGCCTCCTGTGACATTTTTGTTCCCGAAAAAAAAGAAAACAAAAAAGAAATGGCTGAGAGGGAAAAAATTTGCGAACAATAAAGTGATGCAGCCGTAAACGAATATTTTGCAGGATTTGACCAAATCTACTTTACTGACGGACTGAAAGGACTAGAAAAGAGATGGACCAAGTGTATCGAACTAAAAAGAAACTATATTGAAAGATAAAACCTATTTTGTTCAAAAATATCAGTGTTTCATTGTTAGGTTTCAAAACTCATCAAACAACGTAAAATTATCTAGATACTTATTTAGTAAAGAAAGGCTTTATCTTATCTAGATTATCAGAATATATCTCTATCTTCATTTTACACAAAAAAAATTATTTAATTATTTGGAAAACTTGTTTTTAATTCTTGTTTTTAAGAAATAAAAATTTCTTAAAGAAAAATTTATAAATAAAAATATGAACATATTATTCTTACCCATGGTAAATTTGTAACAAAATATTATTAAATAGAATTTTGTAATAAAATATAACGAAAAATTCTCATCGTATAATAGAATTTATTATGAATTCATATCAATTAATAGACTTTTATCTAAAAGTCACGCAATTTTTAATATCCGACTAATCTGCTAATTTTTCTTCTTCCATTTTTACATTTAAATTAAATAATCGTATCTTTTTTTCTCCTCCCTCCCTTCTCTCACTCACTCATTCACTTTTGATGATGTCGCTTTTGCTCAACATTTTTTTTCTTTCTGCCATGATTGTCCGCGCAAATTTCGTCCATTTACCCTTCTCATTCTCAAGATAATAAGAATGAGAGGGAACCGGACGGAGGTTATACAACCGTGAACAAGACAGTTTCCCTAAATTTCAGAGCTAACAGAACGGATTCGTTCCGGCTATAACGCGTTTATGGCAACACGTCCGGCGCACACCACCACATACCGTACGAGCGCAGGCTCGCTCGATGTGTTAAGAAGACCTAAAGAGTCGGTTTTGTTCATGCAGACCTCCCCAGAAGATGGCTAAACTTCACCATACGCTGGATGGTCCACATTCCAGGGATGATTCAACGATGGTTCAAGGCTAAATTCTTTACTGACACTTTGGTTTAATCTTACATTACGATAAACGCGTGTTACGAAAGTAAAAACGAACGTGATAATAAAAAATTTATTATTAAATTTGCAATACATATTATTTTTTTTTTTTTCGATTATATTTCTATTTAATTTCTCGTTCGGGGGAGTCGCGGGATACGAGCCAGATACAAAATAAAAATGTAAGATGAGGTTCGATCGGAGGATCCAACGGAGGATGAAGTCGACCCGTAACCCCGTCGCGTATAACCACGGATTGCTGGGGTTCTTTATGGGCAATCTATGGTGATGGAGATGATAGGCAACGAGATATACGTAAACCTGATTCTGGAGGATCTTCCGCGACCCTACTGGAAGAGCAGAGTACGTACACTGGAGGCGCTGGGAGAATCGCCTCGATTCCCCAATAGTTTAACTTACGGCCGGATTTACTGGCGGAGATAGGAGAACTCCCGCGCATTGGCTGATAGACTCGCGACACCTACGCTCTCACGAATTCTCAGCGATCCTCAAACTTTTCCGCGAATATCTTGCCGTTCGCCAATCGTGATCGATTGAAATTCAAAATATTAATTTTAAATACAACCCAACCTTAATTTAAAAAATGTTAATCAGTCTTACACATTACAAGGGACAAAATATATCAAACTATTTACTTTTTTGTTTTCTGATATTTTACAATTCCGACAGAAAAATTAAATAGAAGAAATAATGAACAAATTTGACTATAAATCAGCAAACTGACTAATTGATTGGATAATTCGAGCTGTTAATTTAAATAGGAAAAAGGACTGATGTTCCTCAAAGTATTAGATAAAAGATCAGCTATGAACTCTCGATAAACGCTCGGAAAACGTTACCGGACACCATATCCGAGGCTAGTTTCTCGTATCTATCGGAAAAAGCGTGGACAGGAAGCTTCTCGAAGCGACGTGGAAGCACCCCTGCTTCCGTGGCAGCTAGCGGCAAAAGAGAGCGGCGAGCAAAGCGCCGAAGAGAGCGTGCGCGAGTGAAAGGGAAAAAGAACGACACAGAAAGGGAGGCGGAAGGGTGGAGAGAGGTCGCGGGAGGATGAGAGCAAAGAGCGGAGGGATGAGCTTGGTCTCATCTTGCCTCCACAAAGCGGCGCCGCATCAGATAGCATTTGTTTTAAATATATGGATCGGGGGGTATGGGCCCAGGACGCGATGGCTGGAAGGGATGCCACGAGAAAAAGAGAAAGGGAGCGGATACAATACCCCATATCCTACGCAAGGACCACCCCGCCCGACGCGAACGTACGACAAAGAGAGGAAGAGAGAAAGAGTAGTTGGAGTAGAGGGCAAGAGCAAGACGGAAAGAGAGTTCCACGGTATACGACACAACTCGTTTCCTCGGTATTCCCCAGTTTCGGGAGCCAATACTCCAACCTCCCTCCACCCCTCTCCGAATCTACCGAACGAGTCTGCTCTCCGTCCGACCTCCTCTATCCTCCCTGCGGCCAGATATCGGCTTCCCAATAACCTAACCGACTGCTCCACGTCGGCTACCAGCGGTATCCGTGTCCTGGTTTCCTTCCAAAACCTCTCCGAATATCCTGCGATCCTTACGTGGAAAGAAGGAAGGAGAAGGAGATTTGTCAAGAATTACTTATTATTTTAACATGCCAATGCGGTCGAGTAATAAAATAATAAAAGATAAAGAAAAAAACAAGAATAACTAAACAATAATAAATGACATATTTGTTGATCGATTCGAAAGACCTTAACCAGAAACAATGAATATAGCCATGCAAATGAAACAGTCATTTGTAAAATAAGAATAGAGTAGACAATTTGTGGATCATTTTTCTTCTTTTAATTTTTCTTCGAGGTAAAAAAAAAAGATAGACCCCAATTCTCCTTAAAAACTGTAAAATAGTATCCTACGATTTTAAAGGTACTTATTGGTCACAATAGGACTAACAATGCATGCTATTTCGTGGCAAGATCCGAACCCCTCCCGCGCGCGACAGGATTTTCTGGAATGGCGTCCTGGCGAGAACAAATAACCACGAACTTTCTCAAAAAAAAAACCCAACTCAAGATTGTCGTCAACGCGTTTTAAATGGTTAAATCTTCGAAAAGATGTAATTAAGTCAGTGGTCAGTAACATAAGAAGTACCTCACATAATACTTTATTACCTAGTGGGACGCAACAGCTCCAGAATAGTCGCAAATTTTAACGATATATATTTTACTGCCACCCAAGAAAACATAAAGATATATTTATATATAACATTTTTTATAATATGATCTAATACTGATTTATATCGTAGTAATTAAATCTGATCTTAAGTCTTCCTGAACGGCTACACACATAAATATGTCGAATTTAATCACTAATCAATTATTACACGAACTTTGAATATTTCATGAAATTTCGAGAAAACGGTATATGCTGGAAATTTTCGATCGACAAATGACAACAATACGACAAACGACATTCGTCCGGTGGCATTCCTTCGTTCTGATAGCTGAACCACGGTAGCTGAAGCCCGATACACGCAGCACGAGTGAGATGCGAGAAACGGCATGGCGGGGAGGACAGTGGGGAGAAACTCAGGCACTTTGTCAGGGGTCAGGGGTCACTCGAATTTCACACGTGGATTAACTCTCCGGCGAGTGGAGTGCGCTTTACCTCCTTCCTCCTCGTCCTCCGGCTTCCTCTCGTTCCTTCCTCGTCCACGCTTCTATCACCGCCTCCCCGCGGAAAGCCTTGCTACGCGAATTCCGAGATCCACCCTGTGCAGCCGCTAATGAACGCCCGCGAGCTGCGACAACCACCATCCCCCTCTCACAGCCACCACCCACCCCACGGCAATATCGTACACGGGAGTGCATGACAACGAGCACCTGGCCGATGAAAGTCGGGGACGCTCTCTAGGGGTGGGGTTCGGGGTGTGATATTCGCGCGGTGATCGTATTAAATCTCCTTCGAGCCGTGCTTTTCACCTTGCCGCTCACGCCCGCCGGCTGCGTCGTCCATCGGTCTCGTAATTTAACCTGACTTCAAATAAAACCATCGGACGGGTATTCGCAGCCCCCGATCCAATTTAGAAGTCGGAGAACGATGATCGCAAGACTCTGACGAAATATTTAAACTACACTGATAAAAATTTACACAATGTCAGTAAATCTGTTTATGGCCCAACTATTGAGAATTTGATAAGTGAGAAGCACTAAAGGCACTTCTGCTGCTCGGATAATTTCTTTCTCAATCGACAAATCTTTCTTCAAACAATAAACATATATGTATATGCAATGTATATAAATTTTTACATTTTATCTTTAATATAAAATTACTTTAATATAAACAGTTTTAAAACTCGAGGTAAACAAAAATATAAAAGAGTAGATGTGAAAAAGTATCGTTAAAAGAATAAAAATATTTCTGATAAAGAAGAATATCTATCGATGCTTTTAACCTTGAAAACAAAATTCAATATTATATTATTTTTATATATGTATGTATAAAATTTAGTTTAAGGTATAAATATCGAGGTCATAAAATCGAAAATGTCTAAAAAACATACATTATATTAATTAGTCTGTATAAAAAGATATTTGGGCCAAAAACGTTTCTATAAAATAACATATGTGCATAATCAGACAAAGAGAGTCTTTCGATCTTGTATCATCAGAGCGTGAGCAAAATTTTATTAAAAGCAAATAACGGAAAGCATAGATCCGGTCGAAAAATAGTTCGGTAAAGTACAAATGATTTTCGCTTGCCATAACTGAAAATCTCGCAGAATCTTTTTCCTCAAAGCCAAATAAAATTTACGGCCCTCTTGGAAAAACGTTTTTCACGTTGCGAAGAAAGGCTTTCGGCCGCGATACCGTTAATTTTTTCAGCCTTTTTCCAAGCGTTGTTTTTGCGTAAATTTTTACCGTTTGCATGTACTGTACCGAAATATTATTTTTTTACATGGACGTCAGCGAGTAAAAATAGCAAAGTACATTTTACGAGCGCTGGCTTACTCTGCCGCGCAGTGAGATTCTTTATGAATTTAGCGAAGTTGCTTTCCCGGGACCGTTTACTATACGGCAACCCGTTTTGGTTTTAACTTTAAGGGTTAAGTTATTTTGCAACGGTTTAATCGATATCGGTCAGCCCGTACGATTTTTATTGCCCTTTTCCGTTTCTTTTTTTCCCCGCTTTCTTCGATGAGTCGAAAGAAGTAACTTTATCACAAAGAAAGGATTGACAGCATAAAAAAAATCAAGGCAAAAGCCTTACAAAACTGTAGTTCATATTCCGAAAATGAGAACAATGTGCGTAGAAATCTTTCGTTTTATGACACTTCAGAGAAAGGATTTACTTCAGAAAGGAATTACTTTTTATATTATGTAGGTCAGTATATCCATACAGAACAGTATGTCCATATAGAACAGTATGTCCACATAGTAAAAAACTTTTACTCTTTCTTAACCTTTATTTAACTTTACACAAAGATGTCGCTGACAAGAGAATCAGCAAGAATAGAACACGAAAACAATTTTTTTTTCCGTCATTCACTTATATACCCATGTATTCAGTCAGTCAAAAATAAAGATAATAATAAATTTTAGAAAATGCATGTAAAGTTGATAAATGTCATTTTAATTGTCAATTAAAAAAGGAAAATAAGATTTATTCCCTTATTTGGACGAGAAAAAAAACGAAACAAAAGTCAAAAGATATATTTAAGAGATAATTCACTTACAAAAAGCAGGGTAAATAATACAAAAATTTCTTTCGCAGCAGGTAACAAAAAAATTTTCGTCGAATTTTTAAGAACACGAATTTCTCCTTAAAGTAATTTTCTTGCGTAAAAAATTCTGCAAAAAGAACGACCCAGATACAATTAACATCGTAAAAAAATATGCTGACTTTTTTATGCTTTCGTAAGTTAACAGTAACCACGAGGTCAAAAACCGTATACCAGAAGTGGAGATCCCGTTTCGCGTGCAATTCTCGACCGGGACTCTCGTCTTCGACTATTTTTAACACAACTGTGTCGTATTTTTATAGAACGTACCATTTTTTCTGCCTTTCTATTTCAGCTACGCAATACCAGGGTTTTTTACGTGTTTATGACTTTGGGTGACATGCCACGTTAATTTTTAGCCGAAACACTATAGCCTTTTTTTAGGCCTATCCTTGCCAACTTGAGGACACTTTTTTAACGGTGCACAATGAAGAAGTGAACTACTGAACCAATACAGGGCATTTTTTTTAGGGATCGAGGTCACCAGGTGTAAAACATGGTTTTCTCACAATAAGCAATAAAAAAGTCAACTCGATACGCTCCACAGAAATTTACAACCAGGCGATTTATGATCGAATAATTTCTGTCTCTCCCTTCAGACGGAAAACTAAGTTAATGCCAAGAAAGTTTTCTTTGAAAACTTAGTTGTCCCCCTTCCAAAGATTAAAAAAAATGTTTAAAAAGACGACCACGTAAAAGAAATAAAGATAGAGTTTTAATTTTCTAAGTATGTTACAATTCTCACGTGATGTAGATCGCCTCGAATAAATCACTTCGTTCAGTCTAAAGGGTACAGCCCGAAGAGTAACGACAGCCCCGATTTTAAATCGAGAAATAATCTCCCCTAATGCGCATTTTAAGATTCACGGCGTGATGCATGTTGCATCGCGCCGGCAGCTGTCTGTAGTCGACGTTAACCTCTTCGAGGCCAGCGCACTGCCGACCAAAGTCAAACATGCTGTATCGGGCCTAATGCTCCCATTTAAAGCGGAAATACCGTACGTGCGAGCTAACGACGCGTTCCAACCGAACCGGAGATACAAGCGTACGTGAGGCGTGCATAAACGCGTGTAGCGTTTGCTGTGGCAAGCGAGTAAGTCTATTTTTTATCTGTTAATGCCGTTAAAAAAAAAAACAATTAGTAAAGTTTGATGTGTTCTCATTAAAAAAATATTCATTTCACGTGTAGCAAGGAAAGATGTATAAATATAAATTTGTTCAGTCGCTTTGTACAGTAACAGAGTATACAATACAAACTTTAAACTGCATGAATTTCATTTCAATATTGTGAATGCTAAATGCAATTAAAAGGACACATCGAGCCTTTGGATGGCAGTTTCTCGCCATCGACATTTTCGACTACCGTTTTGCAAAAAATCTCGCACCTAATGCACGCTTTAGAATACACCACGCAACGCGCGTTAACTTCTTTCCCAATCTCCTCTCTTTCTCTCTTTGCCTCCCTCTCACTCTCTCGTTCTCGCTCGCTCTCACATCACGGGTCTACCCAGGTCTACCGCCATCCAAATTCAAACATCCCTTCTTCCCGCTCGCGCTCTTATACACACGTGCGATCCCGAGCGCGCGCACGGTTGCGAGCGGTATGCGTGAAAGGGCTCGTGGCTGCACAAAGAGTGTGGCCAGGCCAGTCCACGGTGTGTTGGTGACTTAATTCGGTGTGAATATATGCAAGCCCCGCCGAACCAATCTCTACCCCTACTCCATCGGTCGCGCTCGGAGCATACACGTAGAGCACCGGCCGACCGGTCGGCTAATTTCAATACCTCCCTGCCCACCCTCACGTCCACACCGAATACGTTCGTGTATGTATGCACGGTGGTCTCCGAGCCCCCAAGCCGTCTCGCATTGTGTACGTGCATATAGGCGCGAGTGTGCGTTACGTGCGCGACAGAGACGAGGCTTGCGTGCGTGTCGGGGTGGATTGTTTCGCTCGTGACGTGCGTGTGCGCGTACAACGACACGGATGTATTTGACGCCGGAGGGATATAGAGAGAGAGAGAGAGAGAGGCCGGTAGGCGGGAAGGGCGCCGGACGGGAAAAAAAGGGATGCGTTTCTACACAACAGGAAGCACGATGTAGCATATACACGAGCGAGAATGGGATTTCAGAAGACACGGCGCGCGCGTGATATCCGCCAATTAATATCCTCTCGCCTTAACGCTCGGCTTCGCTTCGCTTCTCCGCGTCGCGAGACGTCAAGATGATTTTCTCTCGCTTTCGTGTTGTCGATTACACCCTTTGTTACGTAATTTAATTACGCAGCCCCGTTTTTTTTTTTTGGAGCTTTAGCATTCTTGAGAATTCAATCGTTCTTAAACGAAGAAAGCGTTATTGTGGTATATTGTAAATTTAGAATGTCATCAAATAATACGTTAGTCCAATCTCGAAATTAACGATTTCTACTTCAGCAAGATTATTTGATGTAAAAAAGATAAGATTGATACAACCTAATCCTATATCATATAAAAAGGAAAAAAAGAACCATCTATCTTCTTTTAGCACACAGAAAAAAATAACTATCAAATTAACAATTCATTGTTTCATATATAAGTAAGAATATAAAATCTTCTTGGAAGAATTTGATCTTGATCAGACATAATTTGCTTACATGAAGAAACAAAATTTCTTTATGTTAGCAAATTATGTCTCTTTGAGATTATAAATACTTCCAAGGAGATTTTATATTCTTGCTTATATATAAAACAATGAATTGTTGATTTGATACTAATTTTTTTTCTGTGCATGCATCTTCTTCGTTAAAAAATTTCAAGCGTGATGATTTGGAAAGGAGGTCACGCAGAAACAATATACTGAAATCTCACGGATTGTGCGGCATCATTATATGACGTCGGCCGAATAAAAAGGTTAATTCTGTTAATTTCAACACAATGTATGACGAAATATATGATACACAATAATACACCTTAATTATCCTAAAACGTACGTGACATGATATATTATCAAAGCATAGGTTAAAGGTATTTGGATCACTTGTGAAAACAGGAAACTCGTTATTTTAATGAACAAAGATGTATATGTATGTAAATTTCATATAATTTTATTTCAGTACTCTTATCTTTGATAACATTTTGAATCGCTTTGATACCGTTAAAATTCAAAATTAAAATAAGCGCGATGACAAAACTATCAAATTTTGAATTCTTCAAAGTAGCCTCCCTTTGCTTTGAATATTGCCGTACATATTCTTAACATTTTTAGCAATTTTTTTAAGTCGTTGATACACAGAAAAAAATTTATATCAAATTAACAATTTATTGTTTCATATATAAGCAAGAATATAAAATCTTCTTGGAAGAATTCATAATCTTAAACAGATATAATTTGCTTACACGGAGAAAATATTTCTCTTCATGTAAGCAAATTATGTCTGCTTAAGATTATAAATTCTTCCAAGAAGATTTTATATTCTTGCTTATATATGAAACAATGAATTGTTGATTTGACACTACATTTTTTTTCTGTGTACTTGATTACTAATAAACATTGTGAAGAAAAAAGATGAGTAATATATTTGCGTAACACATATTGTTAACGTATATATTTTGGGAACTATGCGAAACTTTAGTACTTAAAAAAATCTGTTTTACACCTTATTTAAAAAAAAAACCGTATCTTCTGCCTCTTCCTTTCTCTTTCTCTCGTCTCTATCGGCTATCTAAAAAAGATCAAAAAGAACCGCCGGCCGTGATCGGCGGCGCTTTTCCGCAGGAACTGCCTGAGCAATCACGCGTAATCACGTCTCGCATTATAAAACTGTCCCCGAGGGAGAGTTCTTGTGCTCGACACTGTGTGGTGATTGAGGGTAGGGGAGGAAAAGAGAGGTCGGAAAGCGGAAATGCGGGGTACGATTGGCGGAAGGTTAGATCGCGGCCGGCGACTCCTCCGTTTGAGATTTCACCATCTCGAAGGGGTCTAGAATGTGCCTGCGTCGTACACGAACGCGACGTAACTACGTATGGTGATGGCGAAGCACGTTGCCCGAGACAATGGCTCCCCATGTGGGGAACGGCGTACGGTTGCGAGGTGAGAGGGGATTGGGAACGTAAACTGGACGGTACGTATCTTTACGGGCCATAAAGGCTAGCCCTCGTTACGGAGGGACTCGTACCGCACCCGTGGCCACTAAGGCGCCGCACCACGAACCCTCCGTGTCGCCTTTAACTCTCCCTCCGCTCCCTGTATCTTTCTCGCTCGTTCCGGTGAGCTCTATCACGCCGATCGTCCTACGACCCTCTCTCGTTTCCCACTTAACCCTTGATTCATCCGCAATATTCGAGATATCGTGCTGCGGAAAATAACTTTTTATAAAGTAGAACTCTACTCTCTAAAGGAAGATCATTTTGGACAGATTGCATACGTTTTCAAGATAACGTCAAAAATTATTTTCTTCTCCGTAATTTCTTTTCTTCCTAAATTTAATCTAATTAATCAAGAATTTGAATATTTTTACAAAATTTAAAATATTAGATCGAAGGTATAACATTAGTGGTCCTTATTTTCTTATTTCAAGTATGATTTATTTAATCTCGACTATGTCCTGGATACTTTTTATAATAATCTTGATATAAGTCCAATATTTTTGAAAAATAATTGAAACACTTGTACAATTATTTTGAATTTTGGGCCCAACGGGATATAGGTTAATATTTAATTGATTCCAAATTTTACAGGGAATAATTATTTATATAAAGGAATAAATTGAGCCAATTGAGGGGGTCCTGCATAAAAGTTCGAAAATAAGTATCCTAGTATAACATATATATTTAACATAATATTTAAAAATGGCAATGAATTCTTGAACTATTTTAAATATTTTCGAATCTTTTAATACTATCATCTATTATATGTTTCATTAATGATCTACTATTGTGATTACTATAACATTAATGGGGGTCACATTGATTTGCTGAACGAAAGAAGTTATATATTGAAACGCGAAAGGGGGCCTTGTGGCCGCAATATAATGAAGATGTCTCGTCATGGTACACGGGTTTTTTCCCCATGCCACATAGGCCCCATTCGCCCGTGGCGGACCGCGGGGGTCGGACGTAAATGATGTCACGACCGCCATTGTACAGTCAGCAAAATTGAAACCCCACATGAAATCGACGAAGCACTCGAAAAACGACCCGAGCTTTCGCTCGCCCGACTTTAAATAGCTCAGACGCATAATTGGGCCCCGAACCTATTGAAAGAGGTTCTCGCGAGGTTCGTCCCCAGTACCGCGCCTTGAGTACTCGCGTGATCAAGGGGACCGAACAAAGACATATGTTGCAATATGCGCACAAGAATCTGCGTTGTGTTCGACATCAAACGCTGGTGTTGTTAGAAATTGTTCATTATCTTGAAAAAAAGAAATGATAAACTGATTACTACATCAGTAACTGATGGTACTTCATCAATTATTGATGCAGTATTATCGGCTACTGCTACAGCTAATCAATTTATTGAGACACTTTTTCTCAAGGGTTGCAATTGTAAAAATTAAACGCAAAAAGTACGCGATAATAGAAAACTAGTATTCACAAAAATTTTCCTCTACTCTACTCCTCGTTCCATTGAACCTTGCAAGTAGAGCAACAGTTTACAGTTGATAATTGTTGTCCCTTCCCCTTTCATACACACAAAAGTCAGACTTGCAAAGCAAAGAACTGGCTTCGAGCAAACTCGTATAACGCGTAATTCTGCACGAAAGCAATGGCAACCCCGCGGAGTGCCAAAATATTGAGGGGCAGCTCCTCCATGATACTTGCCATGAAGGAACGCGCCGAGAAGGAGAGGGCGATAAATAGTAGGCTAACCTCATTTTTCATGTGGCCCATAAAAATCGTCGTCCATGTATGGTCGGCCTGAATAGGGCCCCCGAATCTTTCAGCGAGTCCCAAAGAGGAGAAGATGTCGGCGGCCTTCATTGGCGGGCGCGGAAGCGTGACATTATATTTATGTTGTCACCCCGTATGTCACGAAGAACGACGTTGCTACCGATACACTCGTGAGAGCGAGAGGGAGAAGAAAAAGCAGGATAAAGAATCGCGACATAGTCGAGGGGCCCGTTTGGGTCTTGTCTGCAAACATCGCCGTTGATGCATCCCGATCGCTACTCATGCCGCGAGGGCAACAATGCATTATTCTTTCGATACCTGTATACCGAAGCTAGCTGTCGTAAAACCATCGAATCGAATCGCGAAGAAAGCGATAGAGCATTCCCTTTCAGGCCTTCCGAATTCAACGATAGGAAAGTCAAACTTAGATAGCAAGGAATCAGTCAATGTGAAAATGTCGCAAGTATTATATAAGAAAATTTCACTGTGTGTGTGTTTTTTTTTCTTTTTTTAAGAAAGAATTCAAAAATTTTGTAAAACATAAAGTAGAAGGCCTATGTCAGTCGCAGCGGATCTTAATGCTGAATAATAATTCAGCCTATGCGAACTACGTGCCGCTCGTCGAACTTGAAACACACAGTTCTTGTATGATGCCAGAATTACGTAATTAAATTGATGAGCAATTTAATAGTATTGATATTAACAAGCATTTATAAGATCCCCTTTCCCCAAAAAAAATTGTAAAGAATTTATTACAGAAATACAATACGTTAGCCAGATTTACCTATATTTCGTGTAGGCATCCTATCGAAGCATGCGATGATATTTTCAACCAATACATATGTATTAGATAAATGTTTTTTTTAGGATACGTAGTATCAACAATAAATGAAATTTGACCGACGAAAATGTCAAACATAAAGGTGAGAAAGCCTCAAGAATATTTTAAATATATGTGTGAACAATTAAAACAGATAATCGAACTCTTTCTGCGTACAAATCTCGAAGTTGAAGCTAAAGCAATTATTTTAAAGTAATTAGATTGCTGAGATAGATGGCAGGTTTTCCAAACTGAAATCTCATGCGATAAAACTGAGAAATCGCAGGGGGCCTTTCCGGCTCGCATTACACGCGCGTGCCCCTGTTGTCGCAACTGTCGTGCTCCGAAACAGTTGGCTCCACGACACTCTCGAGAACGTCTGCGAATCGTCATCGTAAGATCTTGCGCCGACAACATCCGGCCTTCTAAACGATACGCCGACGACCACTTACGGCAACCTACGATCTGTCAACGGTTCCACAACTTCCTTTAATAAAGAGGCTCGTTTGCGGAAACAAAGAGGAATTCTGTCCATAGGCAACACAGACGCCTGAATAAATTTAGCGCAGCCTTCTAATTAAATTATTAATATTACTATCTTCAAAAAAGTTGTCACTATTCAATTTATAGTTAATAATGTATAATACGAAATATACGCTCGCATTTATTAGTTATATTTAGCTGTTGAGAGATCTAAGAAAATTTCATTTGTGCAATGTTGTAAATTACTACATTGCAGAAAGATTTCATGTATAAGATTTCAATACAAATGTTGCAGAAATATTGCAGTTGCAATGTTCCGAAAAAGGACGGTTTCATAAACATTACAAATGTACACTGAGAGAAATGTTTAAAATCAACCAAAGTTTGGTTGAATAGTGATGAAATGAATTTTATAGTGGTAGTTACTAAATATATAGTTGTTTTGACCAAACAATTTGTAGCCTTAACCAAATAATTATTTTCATACAACAAATTACAAAAAGTTTTGTTAAATGTAACTAAGTTTTTGATACCAATAACTATAAAATTCATTTGATCACTATTATACCAAACGATTTCTCTCAGTGTAATAATATACAATTGAAACATTGAAATATCTCTGGCATCATAACTGAAACTTTCTGTGCTATCACACTGAGAGAAATCGTTTGGTAGTATAGTGATCAAATGAATTTATAGTCACTGGTACCAAAAACTTTGTTACATTTAACAAAAAAACCAAAAACTTTTTGTAATTTGTTGTATAAAAATAATTATTTGGTTAAGACTACAAATTGTTTGATCAAAACAACTATATATTTAGTAACTATCAATATAAAATTCATTTGATCACTAATCAACCAAACTTTGGTTGATTTTACAAAACATTTCTCTCGGTGCAGAGATGCTCTTTAGTTCTAACTAATAATTTCCATACCTGATCGTTCTATAAAATATTTCGATTAAACAAATATCGATTTAAGTTCGGTTTAAGTTCACGAAGGAAGCTAAGTTCGAAAGAAGTTTCCTCACAATAATTCTAGGATGGTTCTGTACATTTATCTGGCCGGCATCTGCGTACGAGGCATAGTAATGGCGAATAAAATCTGACGCGGGTCTTTCAGTCAAACGAGAATACTGGCATCGTCCGATAACCGAAACGTACGAAAGGCCGTGACGAATTACTCGAAGCTGGTCGAAAAGCCCGAAGAACAATCAATATCTGTCGTTCGTAACTGGCATAAGTCGTACGTGCTCGCGAACGTTATACAGGCGGGCAACGCGTGCCAGTTTCCATCGGGAGTGACGGTAACAGCTGTTGCACGTCCATTTCGGAGCTTTCTCCGTGGAAACTCCACGTTGGGGGAAAGAGAAAGAGAAAGATAGAGGCAGAGGAGAGAGAGAGAGAGAGAGAGAGGGATATTGGCGGCGGTGATCGTCGCGTAAACACAACCTAAAAGCAGTAGATCACCCGGTTCCTCCTCGTACGTTTCTGAACACGCGCGGCCGCGCGCCACGCACGGATAACTATACGCTACCTTGAAACACCGCGCCCGATCGATTTACGCTTGTCAGACAGGAAAGGAGCAAACGAGCCGGGACAACGTCGATGCTGAAGAATTACATCGATCGCGAACGGGCTTGTCGTCGCGTGTCTTAGCGAAGTTAAATTCCGAAGAAATTCGCGGCAAAAGCTCCAGTGAAGTGAGGCGGGTTAAGGGGGTGGAGGGTGGACTTCACTTTAGAATAAAATTCTGGGGATTCTTGTTTCCGCGTACGCGCGTACGTCGCTAATCCAGTGAAACGTTACGAGATTTACTAAATCGCGCGCTCCATTCTCATTTTGTACGTAAAACGTCCCTTTCTACTACCCCTTCTCGGGATTTGCGGGCTGGAATTCGTGTTAACCGCGCCGATAATTGGTCTTAAACGCAGTCCACGGGAGAGATACTCGATCCGGTTCACGACATCATTGCTCGTTATGCTCTTTTTTGCGGGAGAGTCTCCTCTAACGCGCGCTTGTCAGCGAGTTTTTTCGCGAGTTTTTCAATCGGAAAGCACGTGTCCGTTATTAAGAGCTAGATTGCAACCTGGGCCGATACTTGCTCGACACGTCTCACTCGAAAGTTTTTCCGTTGTTTTTTTTTTTCCGTCTCCCTTTCGGCCGGCGGCGAGCCACAGGGATTTTACAATCCTAATAAAAATCCCACAAAAGGAAAATTCTACCCGTTCGGTGTACACAGTGCGCGCACGCTTGCCTTTTTTAGCCCCGAAAATCCCCTAAAAATTAAAAGCATAATTTGCCGTTGTCGGCGTACCGGGAACCATTGTCCCGCACTGCTCCCCCGTTTCCTTTCGTGACAGTGTTTCCCTCTTTTTTTTCGGCAGCAAAAAAATCAAGCCTCAGTGGTAAAGAAGAATNAAAAAAAAAAAAAAAAAAAAAAAAATTCAAAACGTCGTGGTCACTTCATACAGAAAGATGTGGCGAGCGGTGTCGGACAAAAGAACGCACGAGGAGTCTTCGGAACGTTCTTCTTTTTTCCAACGACCGTAAAAAACGGAGAGCAATCGTCAGTCGGCATTGTAACTCTGTAAATTGTCGCTCGGTCATATATCACTCGGTTAAAAAATAATATTCTCCGCAGTGTATATCTGCGTTTTTTGCGTCCCACCTTCGCCTCCATTGCCGGCCGTTTCGCGCCATCTCGTCGATATCCTTTTTCTTTTGGCGGACACGATTCACCCCCGTGGTGCGACACTTGAAATTCTAATTCGCGCATATTTACAGTCTAACGGAGCAGAGATATTTCAACGCGCGTCCTAATGAAACTGCCTCGATATACGCTTCCACGTTTTTGCGACGCCTCGCGACGATGCTTCGAGGACCTCGAGACGAGGAAATACGACGCAATCGCAACCGGGCATAAATTAGTCTTCGCTCTGTGATTCTCGCGATTCCAATCGATACCAGTACGAATTTTCTAACAGTAAGCGACGAATGATCGGAGACGAGAGTGAACGCGGCAGATCGTGGGAAAAGAAGCGGGAGATAAGGCTCGAAAGCTTCTCCTCGGTTGCAGTTTCACAAATCGGCGGCTCTCTTAGTCTAGGCATAAAATAATCGGCCCTTCATTCGAGGCGATCGATAAAATCTGGTCGCTGCACGTCGAGAACGCGAGATCGTATCATAACGCAGCTTTTAACGATGACAGATACGGCGGATGTCCGTGGCTTTTACCGCGGGCCCATCCGGACGCTTGCGTCGCGGAGAGAAACGAAACAGATTCGTAGAATTTCAGTTGAACGCGCCATCCTTGTACCAACTATTTTTCCACAAAGGGACGTAAACGCACGAATAATTTCAATCGACCTCAGCGACCACGGTGAACGAATCGCCTCAGTCATATCCGATAAAACTCATCGATGGTTTACACGCGAGATAAGCGCGTAGGAGAGAAAAAAAAACCTATGCAACTATGTAATTACCCTACGTAATTCTGGGGCAGGACCGACGCGAAATTCGGTAGTTCCGCGAGGGTTGTGTGTGCGGTGATCGCCGAAAAGGAAAAAGACCGGCCATTCATGCGCGTACGCGATAAAATCTGAGAGCTGCGCTGAAAGCGCGCCAGATCGTATCGTCCAGTAATGCGATCCCCCAGCAACATAATGGTGCAAAACCCGGCCCATTGTTGTCGACCGGGGTGCATTTGGTGCACAGGATGTGCTCCCGATTTTCTCGGGTGTCGTATAATGTGGCTTACGCCTAGCGGGGGGATGATAGGAAGGGGAATAATGCAGCGAGATTCAGCGATTTAGGATACCGCGGGAGAAAGAGAGAGAGAGACAGAGGGAGGGGGAGGTAGTTGCAGCGGCCAGGCGGATAAATATTCTATATAGATTTTTTTGCCAAGTTGTAATCCGTAAACGTATCCTGCAGAATTACAAGAGAGCTCATTTCCCACGAATAATATAATGAAAATAATCCAATTTTTTTTATAAAGATGTAATTCTAAAGAAACTTGATAACGTGTAATTCTAAAGAACAAGCAAGTAAAAATAGGTCAAACTTTAACTTCGAAAGATATAAGTATTGCATCCTATTTTTCATTTACACGTCTTTTTAAGAATAAATAATTCAATTAAGAATACAATAAACTACCCTAACTGCGTAATTAATATAGCGGTTTAATATTCTTTTTCACTCTTTCCGGATGGATCTTAGAGATGCTAGTTAGCATCAGTAATATTAAATTGATTGTCAATTTAGTTATGTAATGTTACTTTTCTGATTTAAGAGCTGTGTTGAAACCGAAAAGTAACAGCGCAGTTTGAAAGAATTAAAAATTGTACATAAATTCACATAAAAAACGTTATTTCAGCACTAAAATCCAGTTATGAGCGTTAAAGGCTCTATAATTATTTATATTTTTCAAATAAGCGATTTAGATATTTTCATTATTATAATTTATTCTTATTTTATTTAGTATTCACATAATTTAAACGTAACTTAAACATTTTGAAACTATTTGATCTTTAAAAAAAATTCCGGATGTACGGACTAAGAGATGATAAAAATCGTACACTATAAAAATCATCAGAAATGATTTTCTTTCACAATATATTATCAAGAAGTTGTGAAACTTTTTTAAAGGCAATAGAAAGTTTGAACTAGCGAAAACTCAATAAATTTGGAATGTAGGCATAAGATAAATTGAATATAAAATCTTTTTATATGCTATTTATACTATGTATTAACAATAAAAAAACTATTTTCAAAGTTGCAAAATAAAACACATGAAGCTGATTCATCGCGCGGTATAAATCGTGGTTTTGCAGAAATTGCGGGTAATCTAATTGACATTTAACCCAAACAGTATTATGTTTACCACTATAAATAAACAAAAATAAAAAATTCAATAAACATTAATAAAACGGTGGCAAGGAATACAGAAAATAAAAAAAAATAAAAATGGAATGCTTTTTATTGGGATAAAATAACGGTACAGTTACAGAGTATAAAGTTGGCTGTAATTAGTTCTCTAGAAAAATTTAATGCTCCTTAAAAAGAGGCATTTCAATATTTTAAATCGTTCTCGAGTTATTCATATCTTAGCAAATACTAAATTACAGTAATATAAATGATTTGTAATTTCCCCATTTTTAAAAATGTAACTGTTTTATGACACACTCGTTATAAACAGTTATATTGAGTAGACAATTACAACTAACAGTTACACAACCGTAACTTGGTGTTTACACCAAGGGATATTATTATTTAGTACACAGTATAAATGGCTGATAAAAGAATTCAATTTGTATAGATATTCAATTCATTCTCATATCTACCCACGAAAAGAATTAATAAAATTTAATAAATTTAAATATGAAAATAATATAATTTAATATGTTTTATTAAAACTTAAAGTACTAATAATATTTTAATTAAAGATTCTGTTTTATTAAAACCTTAAAGATTTAATTTAGATTACATAAAGAACCAAATTGAGTTGTATATAATATCTTATTTTAAATATCTCCTATAGATTAAACCAAACATCTACATTAAATTTTATAATATATAAGATTTTGTATTAAATGTCTTTATACAGAAGTTTTTTAAGTCTACCCATATTTAGTATTAATAAATTTTTTATACACCTCAATGTGAACAAAATATTGTTTAAACAATATTTTAAATTCATATTAATATAACTTAATTATAATTTTTTTTCCTGAGTGTGTATCAAGAAAATTTTTATCTAAGTCATTAATTAAGACGCCTTCTTAGGACTATATTAAATCTTCATTCAATATTAAAAACTTATTAATTAAATTATATTAATTAAACTTAATAAGTTTTAATAAAATCTGAACATGAATCTTATATAAATTTATAAGACTTGTAAAAGCTCCTTATTTACAGCATATTAAGTTTTTCTTCGCGGGTATGTTAACGAATCAAAGTTTACTGATTTTTCAGTAAATTTTGACTCGTTAATTTCATTCCAACCTTTTAGCCCCCTTCTTAATATAAGATGTATAAATAAAAAAATTTTTCTTAAACTTCAATTTTCTATTATGCTCCATCAAACACCTGCCTGAATACTACTATTCTTATTCTTTTAGTTTCTTTTTTATTTTAGATTGTACCTTTCACTGTACCTCAAACGTTCATTGCTCGCGAAAAATGTGTGTTTATAAAGTGTAAATATATGAAAATAGCCGCAGCTTATTCAGCTCGAATCCTCACTTGTAAACCCAAAATGGATTATATATGATTTTCATACACGGATGAAACTACGTATAATACTTCGTAGGTTTCAGCCACGTATAATATATAAAGTGGCGCCATTAGGTTTGTTCGCATTGCTTGAAATTCCCAAGAATTTTGCACGAATTTCAAGTGTAAAAATTTTGCACTTGAAACGAGATAAATATATACTTGAGCGTAGGAGAGAGAGAGAGAGACAACGAAGTTACTGAGTGCAAAAATTGCAAGCAACGCGAACAGACTTCATTTCACCTTGTTTTTTTCTCAAATATTAAAGAAGGATAAATAACTCGTCAGTATTGCGAGATTCGTATATTACGCAAAAGCGCAAAACTAATTATGTTTATGCTGTATTAAATATCATGCGATCGGTTTTTAAAAATTTGCTTATAATCCATTTTATCCGTTTCATACATGTTTTTTTATGTATTACACGTTTTATACGTAGAAAATATAAGAAACTATTCGAAATGCTAAATTTTTCACCTGAATGACCGTGTGGAGCACTGTCATTTCTGCGGAATCGTCAACAATGCACGTGGCATAGCGAAGTGGCGCCATCGTCAATGAAACATAGAAACGCAAGCGTCTCAAACACAACAGATAACCGCCAAGCGACGTCACGCGCGGATTCCAGAGATCTGTTTTACCGATCACTTTTTTATCTACCGTAAATGAGAAGGTTCGCGCAGTTCTCGGCAATGAACGATAAACGAACGAAGCATCATCGCGACGAATATATTATTTTTCCGCTTATCTATCGTCGATCACGCGACAAGATTCACGATTCGTGGAGAATGATTTTTCCCGTTACGTGATTCGTTTTGAAGAAAAAAGAAACCAGTTAATTATAGTAATTTCGGCTGGGGCACACCGATTGCACATTTCAGGACCCAGATAACCATCTGAAATGCGGTGTTTTCCAGCCGAAATCGCTATTAGAAATACGTATATGCGATAAATAAATTTACTCACCGGTCGCCGTGACGTCATTGCCATCGTCCAGAACACCGAGCGGCAGCTTCGGGAAGAGCTCCTCCGTTGTCTCGTCCAGAAATTCCCGTCTGACTGCATCTAGCACCATCCAAGATAGATTCCAAACACCACGCGAATCAGCTTGGCTCTTTTGTTTACCTCCGAGCAGGGCACTCGGACCGCTTCCGAAATCCGCTCTGATTTTGAACGACGCGACGCGACACAAGCACGAGTGCGCAAGTGCAATCCACGGTGCATTTTTACCGAATCGAATTTTCACCAACGAGCAATTGATTGAATTAATCATCGCGCGTGTCGCGTTAAACGTTAAACGGCCGACCGTCCGATGAATCAATCCCGCACTCTGCCACTCGAAACAAACGAATGGCGCGATGCATGCGACGACAGCTTGGGCAATTACCGAGTCGAAGCGGAGCGCATTCGAAGGCGCTCTCGGCTTTCGGCACATCTGCGAAGTAACCTCTCGCCGCGAAGACGCGTTCGCTCGCACACCACGAGATAAACAAAACACCGCGAGGCTCGACTGTTTTTATTCGGCATCCGCGATCGTCAGCGAATACTTTCGACACTTACTCGCGCGCGAAACTCACTTCGAGTAAGAAAGGTAGCCACGAATAATGCGAACCGATTACGGACTTGCACACCGGAGAAAGAAACGGAGCGAGCTAATGGTCGTATCGCATTAGCGACTCGCGACTGCGATTCCTTCTCGGCCAATCAGAAAGCAGCAACTTGCGACCTCTATTTAGGGATTTTAGGGTTGTTCAACTAATGTTAAACAAGGATATATGATGCATTATGTGCATCATGCATGAAAGGAACGCACTTTTGGTCGACCATTTTCTCGGGACGAAATTGCAATTACAGCCAATTATATCGGTCAGGTGATGCTTGGAGGTAGTGATTACAAATACACAAAACAAATAGTCAAAACATTCTATTAAAGAAGCTGATTATCGTCTAATTGATTTCGTGGAATCCAAATACCTTCTTTGGGATTGTACGAGTGTTTATAAACGAAATGATTTAAAAGACTGCAGGATGGGACGAAATAACCAAGCAATTTGACCTAAATTTTACAGGTATATCTTACTTGACAATAATAGCATTAAATTATATCTAATACTTATATTTAATTTATATCTAGTATTTACAATTAATTCACTCTTTATAACAGAATTAAACAAAATATATAATACTATATGATATACTTACAATAGTTAAAATTTTTAATTTTTATTTAATAATTAAATTTTATTTAATTTATATTTAATAAAATAAAATATATAAAATAGGATTTAAAAAATTAAAAATAAATAAATATGCAAGACTCAAATAAAAAAATAAATAATTCAAAAAATACACAAATGAAATATTAATAATTAATTCTTTATTTATTTTTTTAATAATAATTAAAAAATAAATATGCACTACTAAAATGAGTTAAAAATTGAGTTTTTCATGTAAAAAAAGATAAATTAACATACAAGTAAATGTAAAACATCTCATTAATATCAAATTTTGTATCAAATACATGGGAAGCTACTCGATTCTAACTTCATAAGAGATTAAATGCAATTCTTGATGCTGCAGTATAACTTGATAGTTGGACTCCAAAAGCTCCGTTTTTAAACATGTACAATCACAACATTTTATTCACCGAGTGAAAAAGATATCTTTTAAATACAATTTAAATTATTATTAGAGAAAATTATCGCAAAGTTTTTTGTACAATTTTTTAAATGTATATATAATATTCTTTATTTCGTAATACAGATGTCATGAATAGACGTAATGGTGTATTTTTTTTAAATAATCCGCTCGCAGGCAAAAGAATACCAGTTTTCACAAGTCGTTACAATTTGAATTTTATTTTTTTCTGTTCTGTCTAATTAAGTATTACGTTCACGAAACCAACTTGTAGTTCGAAATGTCTGATTTTAATTATATAGATTATATTTTTATTTATATTAGCATGACACGATCTAGCATGGTTCATTAACAATTGATATATTGTATTGATTTTTAAATACATTTATTTATAATAAACAATTTTCGTAATAAATATACATATATTGGACAATGTTAAACTGCCTATAAAACTGTCTTAACATGTATATTTTTATAAAAGAAAAAGGAGTTAATCAAATTATGATTATTTTTTATACTTACAAAAGTCTGTAAGTGTAAAAAATAATCACAAATCCTTCATGAATACTTTCGAAAATTTTGATTAATTATTACGAACAGAATAAATAAGCCTGAATAAAATTAAAATTATAAACTATCAATCAATGTTATGCGATGAAACATAAATAATGTGATAAATAAAATGTGATCTACAAAATAATCGCAATAAATTCTATAAAAATATAGTATATCTCGATATATTTTAAACAGATGAATTAATGTATTATTTACTTTTTCTAAATGTATTATTTACTATTTCGCTATTTACATTTGGTGCAAAAAAATAGAAAAGTTTTGAAAATAGTTTATGTAAATTATTTTGATGATAACATTGTTGTGAATTTTTAAATTCGTAGGATTAAGAAAAAGTTTTTCAAGATAATAATTACATTACGAGAAGATCTTTGATAAACGACTTATGTCGTTTTTAATTCCGATTTACAAGTTACATTTTTATGAGACAGTTTCTACTTAAACGCTTCTATTAAATACTTCAGTCAATTTACGCTTTGCAATGCAAGTTAAACGAACGACCAAGCTACGTACTTTAAAGCTCGAGCAGCCAAATAGGATCCGAACGTGAGAGAGAGGTGGAGCAAATCTCACGTCTGTGTATTATCATCCTTTTGATGTCCTTCTCAAAGCCGGACCTTGTCGAGCTTACATTCCTCTGCTGTTGTAAGTACAGGGAGGTAGAAGCTATAAATTTCAGCAACCGAGCAGACGCATCTGTTCGCGGATTGTTTTCTAAAAAATGCACCATTACATCTATTCTTGACATCTGTATTACGAAATAAGGAATGTCATACATACATTAAAAAAATCGTACAAAAAACTTTTCGTAAAAATAAGACTAAAATAATTAATTACATTTTAGTGAAGACTAATTATAGATACAAGCATACACTATTTTCTCTAATAATAATTTAAATTATATTTTAAAATTATCCAATTATTAACGAATGGATCAAAACATCAAGTATATTTTATAACATGTATAATCTGTATGTTAATCTCTTATAGCTAATAAATTACGTTTTCCAATGATAGGTTTTGTGAAAATGGAATTTTTAAAGCAGTGATCGAAGTATATAAATGGACGTAATAGATGGCATTGTCAGGTGCCGCTTTCCAAAGTGAAACTCAAGTGCCATCCCTGTATCGTTGGAATCTGGAGTGTACTGGACAATACAGGGAGACAGTCGCAGCGGGGCTTTATTAAGCTTATTAACGGAACATACAAGGGTGGACGTATCTACGTCGCGGTGGTCGGGGAAAATATAACCGCCGAGAGGGACGTGAGGCTGGAAGGTAATGGTGGTGGGAAAGCTGTATTTCAACTCGTTTAATCGTGGCGCGTTCGAGATCTCTATTTGTCGTATCTAACATCGTAGTATCTCGTTTCTCTTTAGCCTTTTCTTTTTCCATTTTCACTGCCTCAGCCGGTTATCCTTCAAACGACACGGTAGAATAAATTAAAAGAGGAGCATTTCAAAAGTAATCTTAATTAAGAGCTGACATTTCATGATGAAATAGTGTTATTTCGAACAACTGGTATTCTCGCAATTATTCTGTCGTATTCAGTCTATGCGTGATAATTAATACATCGATAAAATAAGCTCTATTTTATGAGCTCTGTATGAAAGTGTATCCTAATATATAATACACAATCAACGAGTGATTTTATGTCGAGAATTAAATAAGCCTAAACTTTTTTTCAGCACATTCATTTTAAGGCAAATTGTTTTTAAATTTAAGTTTTTTTTCGCACTTACCACCCACACTCATTAAAATATGTTTATATGCATCTAAGGAACTTGGCCGAAATAAGGTTCATTTAATTAATGTTATTTTTTTAAAGCTTTGTTTATGAGGATTTTAAAATGTACTGTATATTCTCATAAATAGAGTTGAAATGCAATATATTACAGTGTATTTCAATATCCCTATAAATAGAATTTTAAAAAATAAAACAAATTAAGACGACTTTACTTAATCCAGATATCTCATTTGTATTTAAACAAAGTAAGAAATTACACATATGTTTTCATATAGCAACCCTCGTACCATCTTGCCAACAAATTTTTTCTCGACTCTCCCGCCCTCGTTTTATCGCGTGTTCCGCGCAAAAGGATTATTAACTGCACGCTTCGTAGCTGAATTAACGAAAGACGAATTATATCGGAAACGGAAACGAAAAGAGTCACTCGGTCTACGGTCACGAACAAACCACATTCTTATTTCTCGTTTCTAATAATGCCCTCTATCACGACATATTTATCATTGGGCCATTATAACTCTAAATTATCTATCTACAAATGGTTTCGATGCATCTTATATGCGCTGAAACTTGTATTAAATTGAAACTTCTTTCCGTGTTAGTTATACTTTTTAGATTAACTTTTCGGAATTAACTTATTTTTGTAATAAAGTTAGCCGTTGCAAATATTCACACGCGTACACATGTAAGAACCGAGGGAGACGAGCGCTCAAATACGTAAGGGCCGCGGCGGATTTGGTGGTAAGCTGACGGAGCAGGAACGATCCTTGTCTAATCGCATCCCTAGTCCTGATTTAGGACGGGATTTTAATTACGAAGGGTCAGTAAGTGCGGCTGTCCACTTGGCACAAGTATTCCTCCCTTATTTATAGTTCATTAGCTCGGCTTTCGCGTAGAAGGCAAATTAACTTATGCCTAACGTTACACCGCCTTTATCCACTGAAAGAACGAGAGCTTTCATCGTTTAATCTTGCAACGAAAATAAAACAAACATATCATAAAACACATGTTCTTTAAGATTTTGTAATATCTTTTTCATTGTGATAATATTGTTAATCCATAATATTTTATAATATTATATTTCCTAAAAATGTAAAATTTATTTAAGATTAAATTATTTAACGGAAGAATGTATTTACTGACTTAATGGGAAGCAAAGTAAATAATTTTATTTCAATAATCAAACGACTTTGAAAATTGAATCTTTCTAATCTTTCTAGGAAGTAAATTTCCTAATAAGAACAAAATCTAATTTCATAATTGTTAAAGCAATCGTAAAATATATATATCGCAGAGAATAATATACTTTATGTAAGCCGACACTTTTCTGAGAAAGCAATCACGATAAGGCGGTCTTGTGAGCTTTTCCGGTGGCGCCGGAAGTGGCACAGTGCGTCGCATTGATAAAAATGCGTCAAAAGATTTTTCTATTTTGCTGCCCGCTGTTAATCTGGTATCTAGTATTGACCTAATGCAACCGTCGGACATAATCTTGTCGCAGTTGAGTGATGTTTTACTAAACTTCTTTTTGGTTGAATGTCGGCTGAACATAAGTCAAATTAAATAAATTTTAAGAATAAAAATTAATTATCCCTGATAGTATTCTTAATATGCAATATTATTTATAAAACATATTTAATTCAAAATAATCAAGATTATTATTTGATATAACAAATAACAACAATATTCTGGTATTTTGTAGCACTCGATTCAAGTTAGCCATGTTAATTCTTCGTACATACACTGAAGGAAAAGTATTTGTTGTATGTGACTATAATAAATGTTAAAACAATTACTATTAGGAGTATTTTTATAGTTATTAATAACTAATGTTATAGCGAATTCGATTGGACTGCACCAGTGCGCACTGGTGCACATTAAATTAAGTCAACGTACATGAATTGATGTGTAAGATGTGTGTTCAGTATAAATATGTAAACAGATTAAATTATGAAATCTTCAATACTCTTTTATGTTATTTGATAAATTACAAGTATTAAAAATTTTATCAGTCGAGATATTTGCAGTTTATATTTATACTAGATCAATGTACAACGGCTTTAATATGCACCAGTGCACACTAGTGCATCCGACCGAATTCGCTATTAATAATAACATACAATGTGTTACACTAATAAAACAGTGATTGCAATTACCATAATTTGAATATGGTTGGTACTGAAAATGACTATAATTTACAATTATTGTAGGTTCTAACTATATTTAAATTAAGTTCACTGCAATTATCTTTTGTTAAGAAAACATATTGTACGTCATTATTATTAATATTATAATAGTAAACAATAACTATGAAACAATAACTATAAAAATGGAGCTTCTTACTAAAATTATTTTAATATTCATAGTCACAAATGCCAAATACTTTTCTCTCAGTGTATGCTTCAATTTTTAGACTCGGCGCTTTTTATCTACTATTCGAACTATGACTAATAAGAAAAGATTCGAAAGAGTTAATGTCTTAATTCGTACGTTGTTACTTGTGTAACATACAAATAATGCGGTCGCGGCGGTTGCGGTTTCGCGATTGATCGTAGTGCCGATTTTTGCGGCGATTCCGAACATTTTGCGACGCGGATAGGCGAGCGATTGATAAATTTATCCCCATACACAAGGAGCACATCCAAGGGGTTAATCACCTATATTCTTGCGAACACGGCAAACCGCATCTGCCTTCTCGATTACGCTTCAGCGCAAACCACAGCGCAATAAACAGTAGCATCTTGTGACCGCGATTCAGAATTTTTGGTGAGCCTGAGATACGATGAAACTTTCTAACAAATCATATAAAGATCATAAGAAAATAAAATAAACAATAATATAGAATAAAATGATCAAGGGATCAAGCAAAGATATCCAAATATAATCAATGTAATTTATTCACATAGAAATTGAAATAAAAGGTCACCGAGTCTTCTTTAATCAATATATAAATAAATAATTTAAAAAATATATATAAGTAATAAATGTTAATCAAATAAAAATTGAGAAGTATATTAAAAGACGAATGTTTTTTTTTTTGAGAATCGAAACGATAAGAATCGAAGAAAGAATGAGATCCATTTCTGTCAAAAACTATATCAAAATTGTCGTTCTCAGATGAAAATGTGTTAAGTTTGACATATGGCCGATAAAGCTGACAAACGTCCAAGTCAGAGATCAATGTTGTCCGAGGTCTAATAGTCCAAAGGTAATGAAAGAAAAAAGATAAAAAGAAAGCAGAATTTATGTTATTAGTGCTTTGCTTATAACGAGTGTTTGACTTTTATGTCGTCTTAAAATAGACAGTATCTTTGACACTTGTATATTGTCTAATAATTAATATGGATAAATGTATTAACCAATTTCTTTGGAAAACTTGTATAAAATTACATTTTGTCAAGCTTGGGTAGTAACTAGTTAAAAAGTTAAAAGTTAAACAAAAAGTTAAAAAGTTAATAACTTTTAACTTAATTTAGTTAATTTTAAATGCGTTAATTTTTAACTTCAACTAGTTATTTTTAAACATTAACTTATTAACTTTTTTCTACGTTAATTTTTTTTAAAGAAGGAAGACAAACACAGTACAATCTAACAATATATCCTCGATTATTGAAAAATTATCTTTATAGCAGTAAATATATTGATGTAAAAGATTATCCATCTGCACTAAAACGAGCTTTAATAAAGTATAATACATCGGTACCATCCTCAGCACTATAGAATGAATGTTTAGT